>JAVDOI010000247.1:68109-150609 GCA_032191485.1 Leptoclinus maculatus | reverse complement strand
GATGTCTGGGATCCCACTGGAGGGATCGAACCCAGAGCGAGGAAGCCCGGACCTCAAGGGGTCCACGATCATCCCACCGCCACCGCGGGTCCTGGGGGGGGGGGGGTATTAAACCATCTCATGTCAACAAAGTTATGAGTCAGCTGTTCTCCTTCTATAACATAACAGATAAAAAGTGTTTTATTTACACGTTTGTGCCACATGACAGAATCCTGATGAGTGAGTTTGATTATTGATCAGTTAATATTGATTAAAGAAGTTTAAACTGATGAGATCAGCCGATGTTCCAACAGTGACCACGAACCTTCTGTTTCTACTGTGACGTCTGAAGAAGAGCTTTGGTCAAGTTAAGCTTGTTCTAGGAGGCTTTTATTGTGAAACTCCTGTCAGCTGTCAGTCAAACACTCTGAGTTTATGACTTTATTGTTTCTGTTTTAATGATTCATGATTTTTAAATGATTTATCATGAGAGACAAACTCACCCGAAAGGATCCAGATCTGCTCCTCCTGCTGCGAACGGAGGAACCACGGGGTCACGCCTGAGAACAGAGAGCTATTTATTACTATGTTATTACTATGTTATTACTATTATAAGAGTCATACAGTTTCTACAATGTTAACATCTGCTTTATGTGATTTTGAAGGTGATGATGAGACCTGATGAAGATTTAAACAACGAAGATTAATCACAGAGGATGAAGGTAAAGACACAGGTTTGATTCTCTCCATCTCTCCTCCTCCATCATCTCTCTCCTCCATCATCTCTCCTCCTCCATCATCTCTCCTATCTCCTCCATATCTCAATCTCTCATCTCTCCTCCTCCATTTCTCATCTCTCCATCATCTCTTCTATCTCCTCCATATCTCAATCTCTCATCTCTCCTCCTCCATCTCTCCTTCCCCTCCATCCCTCCATCTCTGCTCCATCTCTCCTCCTCGTCAGGTTCTTGATGTACCTTTTATCGGCTGGTGTTTTGAGTAGAGATCAGATCTGATTGGATAACACTTAATGTAGAGGAGGAGCTCTGTGTCTCCTCGTTAACTCTTGTTGTAGAAACGTTGGACTCAGTCAGTCAGTGATCCTAAACACGCCTGAATCCAGATGTGTTTTAAGTCTTTTATGTGTTTCTGTGATTAAAAGCTGTGTTGTAAAATAAGATAGTATTGATGTAATAAAGTATGAGTATACTAAGGAGTACTGTTGTTTTTAGAACACATGAGAGAACACAGACCAGTGGGGGGGCGGTCCCTGACGAGGCTGTCTGTTGGGGATACGTAGAGGGTCGCTGTCCTCTCGTCTTCGTCTCTGCTCCTCCTCCTCCTCCTCCTCCTGCCTCTGACTCCTCCTCTGTCCCGTGGGTCTGTCCCGGGACGGCAGCAGCTGAGTCCTCACCTTCTCCGTCAAACCGTCCGCATCCTTAAACACACTGCAGACGACAGATCGCCTTCAATGTCAGCTAAAGGAACGTTAGAGAACTTCAAAATAAAAGCTCTCTGTGTAACTAGTCACACACACACACACACACACCTGTGGAATGTGTGTAGCTGGTCAGAGTCCACGTGATCGCTGATGTTCACCGTCAGGTCTGACACCTGCTGAGTGCTGGAGTTCTTCACACACACACACAAGAGATACACACCTGTTACACATCTGCTTTTCAAAATAAAACACATCCCACAGACAATAGACACCCGTTTATGTGAGACATCGAGATCTCCCATCTCTTTGAGCATGTTTGTGTCTCTTTGTAGTATTAGTATGTGTCTCTGTGGTACTTTGTATACTCATGTATAACACACGTGTTGAGGTTCATGAGGCGTTCTCACCATCAGGTTGAAGATCAGAGTGGAGTCCACAGCGATGGCTTTGAGCAGCTGAGAGTCTCCATCTTTAGATTTATACCTCAGACTGTACAACTCTTTGTTTCTGCTCCAGTCAGCAGGAAGCAGCTCGGACCTCTGGTCACTGCTGAGAGGCTGAGGACACAACATCATGTACTTTATACTGTACTACAGACCTCTGGTCACTGCTGAGAGGCTGAGGACACAACATCATGTACTTTATACTGTACTACATCCTGTACTTTATACTGTATTACGTCTCAGAGGTACATATTGTACTTTTTACTGTACTACATCTCAGAGGTACATATTGTATATATAATATATAAACTAACCAACAGGACATAAAGGAGTTACAATAAAACAAACATTAATGTAACAGGAATATTAATCCACAAACATCTGATAGAAAAGGAAAAACATGTTACTGATCAATCAATAAGTACATTTAGCTGATATACTTGTAGTGGAGTATTTTCACAGTGTTGTATTAATACTTTTACTGTAGTACAGACTGTGAATATCCTTCTTCGTTGGTGTGAAAGGAGGTACAACACTCAGTTAGCTAACAGCTAGCAGCTAACTAAAGATGACATGACAGTTTTTAGGAGCTCATCATAGAATCTCTATTTTAAATTAACTGCTGGTTGATTCTGCATCAAACCCGGAAGTTCATTCAAGCAAAGATTAAATATTAGTACAGTTAGATGACGTCCTTGATGCTCCTTTCGGAAGCTACCGCTAATCTAAACGGTGATGTCACCGATGACAGAACTCCATTGAAGAACAAGACGGTTTAATGTATTTCTGTAAAGTTACGTTCAATAATCTGAATAAAAATAGAAGACACACATTAACTCGAACAGCTTAAGAGCAGGTCTTCAATTCGGCGTATAAACAATTCACAAAGCAGCTTTAGCTATAGCTTAAAATATAGTTCTGCTTCCGGTAATCAGAAGAAAGACCGCGGTGTTGATAACCGATCACAGCGTTAAACGGCTGGTTTGTTAAAGGGAGTCTGGTGCGTTAATGACGTCACCGTTACGTTGTTTTAGATGACGTTAGCTCATTGTACCTCGTCTCCGGACCCGATGCACCGGTACCCGCTCTTTATCATCTCCCAGTGAACGAAGCACACCACGGCGTCCTGAGGACAACTCACTTTACCGCCCACGCACGCGTACAACACCTCCAGGCCCGCCATGTTTGTGTGGTCTGATGATCACAACATCGACTCGAAAGTCTTCTTCTTCTTCTTCTGTTTTGAGGTTTATTGGCGGTTGGCAAACAATGAACATTACCGCCACCAACTGGTCTGGAGAGTGGATCACGATGTCTAGTACTTAAAATAAAATAAAATAGAAGTAGTGGTACCAATTGTGTTGAATTCTACTTTTTATTTAAAGTCCGTTTATTTAATCATCTAATCTTTGAATAAATCTACTTTCTAAAAAGGTTAAAAACATCTGTTCTTTCTATGGTATGTTTATGTAAACCTTTATTTAAACACTATTCTTCATAATGTTTTCACATTAATTCAAACACCAAAGTTGGAGTCAGTTATTTAAAATAAACGTAATCACTTTTTAACCTACACGACTCGTGTAATGTGTCGTTTGTGTTTTGATCCAGCGCATAAAGAGTTCCGGGTGAAAACATGTGGAGGAGTAATAGTTCCGCTTTGTAAAACGTGTTCAGTGTTTGGCTTATTGTTAACGTTACTGACTACAGGAGAGTATTTCAAATGTAAAGCGAGTAAACAAAGAGTTAGATATTAATACGTAGTGTTAATGATGTATGATTTATATTATAGTTTCACAAATCCAAGATACTTCCCAGAGACTATCCAATAATCCAATACTAATAAATATCAACTATAATCATTTACAATTCAACAATAATAATCATAATCATAATAATGACAATCCTAAAGTTGTTTTCCGTTTGGACTTCCGTTCAGAAACATCATTTCCCATGGTGCACCTCGCGGGGCGGAACGGACTTCCTTCCTCGTCAACATGGCGGCTCCTCTGACTCTACTTGTGATTGTAGCCGTTACGATCCGAGCCGCTCTGTACCGGTCCAGTCTAGCGGACGTGATCTCGGAGAGAGTGGAGGTGGTGTCTCCGCTGACCGCCTGGAAGAGAGGTAAGCGGGCTGTCGGACACGTGTCGCTGTAACGCCGCTCCGGTGTCACCCTGTTTGTTCCGTGAAGTCGGTAACCGGTTAACCGGTTTATCTACAAATACACTGAACCAGCCGATTACACGTAGAAACCCCACTAATGTTTCATTAAATATATACATATACACACACTATATATATATATATATATATATACATGCGACGTAAATATATATAGAGAGAGAGAGAGAGAGAGAGAGAGAGAGAGAGAGAGAGAGAGAGAGAGAGAGAGAGAGAGAGAGAGAGAGAGAGAGAGAGAGAGAGAGAGAGAGAGAGAGAGAGAGAGAGAGAGAGAGAGAGAGAGAGAGAGAGAGAGAGAGAGAGAGAGAGAGAGAGAGGAGAGAGAGAGAGAGAGAGAGAGAGAGAGAGAGAGAGAGAGAGAGAGAGAGAGAGAGAGAGAGAGAGAGAGAGAGAGACTTTCTTTGACTTGTTTGTTTGTAGTTGTTGAAGGTTTGGCTTTGCTGGACTTGGGAGTCTCACCGTATTCTGGAGATGTTTTCCATGAGGTGAGACACACACACACACACACACACACACACACACACACACACACACACACACATGTATCTTGACTAAAATCACAGTCCAGACGTTTAACAAAAGCTGTTTTCTCCCTGAGTTTTGCCCTCAGGCTTCATACAGACTGTCCTACCTGCAGACAGAGTTCAGGGCAGGAAAGTCTTCATTAAAAAACAAGTTTGAGGGTTATGACCAGCTCGGGTTAGCTCGGGTTAGGGTTAGCTAGATTTAGCTCGGGTTAGCTAGATTTAGCTAGGGTTAGCTCGGGTTAGGGTTAGCTTGGGTTAGCTAGGTTTAGCTCGGGTTAGAGTTAGCTAGGGTTAGCTCGGGTTAGCTAGATTTAGCTAGATTTAGCTAGGGTTAGCTAGGTTTAGCTCGGGTTAGGGTTAGCTAGATTTAGCTCGGGTTAGCTAGATTTAGCTAGGGTTAGCTAGGTTTAGCTCGGGTTAGGGTTAGCTAGGTTTAGCTCGGGTTAGGGTTAGCTCGGGTTAGCTAGGTTTAGCTCTGGTTAGGGTTAGCTAGGTTTAGCTCGGGTTAGGGTTAGCTTGGGTTAGCTAGGTTTAGCTCGGGTTAGCTAGGTTTAGCTCGGGTTAGGGTTAGCTCGGGTTAGCTAGGTTTAGCTCGGGTTAGAGTTAGCTAGGGTTAGCTCGGGTTAGCTCGGCTACAGTCACAGATAAAATACAAAAGCCAAGAGTCACAAAAATGTACATTTACAGTAAAAATGTTTTGTATTTAAAATGAAACGAGCTGAACGGCAAAATATTATAAAATGTGTTTCTTTTAGAAAGAAATAAGATACAGATGCAAATAGAAGTTTATCTGTTGAGGAAACTAAGGAGGATTTAAGTATCAGATGTTTACGTTACATTTGCACAAACAAGCTAAAAGATAAAAGACGAACATATGAAGTTATTGAACAACCATTGAAAGCAGGAAGTCTCTGTGTCGCCTTTAAGTCAAACTCGGGGGAAGAAGTTCACACTTCAGAATAATGTGTCTTATTATAATAACTTATTGTTGTTGTCCTCCTCAGACTCCTCTCATCATCTACCTCTTTCACTTCCTGGTGGACTACGCAGAGATAACATTCATGGTGAGAAGGAAGAAACTCTTTATATATTTATATCGTATGTATACTAAACATCTCTCCTCTGAGCCGATACGTCACCTTTAATCAGACTGAGGAGCTGAATGTTCAGGAGCTCAGCGTCTCTCTGCCGCCAGGATTAAACATGAAGTATTTATTAATGTACTGTGTGTACTGTGTGTACTCCTGTAGCTGGCGGATGTGATCACTGCTGTGTGTCTCTACATGGCTGTGAAGGACTACAACAAACAAGTGGTAAGAACACAGAAAATACATTAAAAACATCAATGAATGGGATATTAAAGGGACATTCTATCATTGTTCACGTGACACGACTCGTTGAAGTAAAACCAATAACTCATAAAGTTAAATAATGTTCATGTTTCAGTTCAGGAAACAGAAATACGCTCTGGAGGCCGACCGCTACCCGCTGGACTGTCTGGAGCTCATCAGGAGCCCCAAAGAGATGTACTACATCCCTCTGAAGGTGGCCATGTTGTGAGTACACAAGAGTACACACATTATGTATACATTACATACTACATCCCTCTGAAGGTGGCCATGTTGTGAGTACACAAGAGTACACACATTGTGTATACATTACATACTACATCCCTCTGAAGGTGGCCATGTTGTGAGTACACAAGAGTACACACATTATGTATACATTACATACTACATCCCTCTGAAGGTGGCCATGTTGTGAGTACACAAGAGTACACACATTGTGTATACATTACATACTACATCCCTCTGAAGGTGGCCATGTTGTGAGTACACAAGAGTACACACATTATGTATACATTACATACTACATCCCTCTGAAGGTGGCCATGTTGTGAGTACACAAGAGTACACACATTATGTATACATTACATACTACATCCCTCTGAAGGTGGCCATGTTGTGAGTACACAAGAGTACACACATTATGTATACATTACATACTACATCCCTCTGAAGGTGGCCATGTTGTGAGTACACAAGAGTACACACATTGTGTATACATTACATACTACATCCCTCTGAAGGTGGCCATGTTGTGAGTACACAAGAGTACACACATTATGTACACATTACATACTACATCCCTCTGAAGGTGGCCATGTTGTGAGTACACAAGAGTACACACATTATGTACACATTACATACTACATCCCTCTGAAGGTGGCCATGTTGTGAGTACACAAGAGTACACACATTATGTATACATTACATACTACATCCCTCTGAAGGTGGCCATGTTGTGAGTACACAAGAGTACACACATTATGTATACATTACATACTACATCCCTCTGAAGGTGGCCATGTTGTGAGTACACAAGAGTACACACATTATGTATACATTACATACTACATCCCTCTGAAGGTGGCCATGTTGTGAGTACACAAGAGTACACACATTATGTATATTTATACAACAGATATTCAAAACATTTCAATTAGAATATAAACAAGAAAATAAAAATAAATCTATAAAAGGAAAAATAAATTATATTTACAAGATAATAATAACTTTTTAAAATGTATATATATTCAATATGTGTAGATCACTGTCGGATAATAAATATATAATAAATATATATATATATATAAAGTATTCATGGAGTTTCTTCTTCTCTCTCAGCTACCTGTTGAACCCGTTCACCATCCTCTCCTGCGTCGCCAAATCCACCTGCGGTCTGAACAACGCTGTCATCTCGCTCTTCATCCTCTTCACCATCAAAGGTAACGTTGTGTATCATGTTCATGACGACGCAGCTTTAGTTCATTTAACCACGAAATTAACTTTATTAAAAGAAAAGTACTTAACAGAAAACACAGTCGTTAATCTTCACATTCAAAGTACACACACACACACACACACACACACACACACACACACAGTTCTGCAGAGTTCATTACAGGTAAATACAAAGATAATACTTAATGTATTAAGAAAGAAGGAAATACGATAATATTTAACGGCAAAATATACGTTTGGATCCAGAACTGACTTTTCTACCTGAGAGGAACATTAAGAGATTTAAGGATCATTTATGGTCATTATGAAACACAGTGAAGTGTGCTTGTGTAAGACTTGGGATGCATCGAAGGAGACGAGGATGCATCGAAGGAGACGAGGATGCATCGAAGGAGACGAGGATGCATCGAAGGAGACGAGGATGCATCGAAGGAGACGAGGATGCATCGAAGGAGACGAGGATGCTTTTCCAGCATTTATTTGCTGCAGAAAACAGTACAACACACACATACGTTGACGTCTGGTCTCTCTCTGCACTTCTGCTCCTAAACATGGAGAACAACAGAATTTACACCGGGAGCGACCGCCGAACTCTGCGTCGCTACGTCTTTCTCTTCATGGCGGCGCTCTGTCTCTGTCTGCCTGACGTGAAAGCAAATGGCGCCTAAAAGGCTAAATTAAAACAGCCACAAAACTTACATTTTAACGGTCAAAGTGACACGTAACAGCTGGATAACGTGATCGTTTTAGCAGTTATTAAAGTGTGTAGCCTAAACACTTCCATGTTAGGAGAATACGACAAAATAGTACAACCATTTCTCCACAGGACTTCCCCTCACAATGTAAAACACCATTGTGAGGAGAAGACGGGCTACGGAAGCTTAGGAGGTGCAAAAAGGGTGAGACGTATTTCCACAAATAAAATAACGCTAAATAAAAATATCTCAAGATAAAATTCACATACTCAACAGAATCGTTAAATGACAAACAAAATTCAATTATTACAAATCGAAAATAATAAATAATAAAGTACATTTTTAACTCTTACACTTGTAGCTCATTTGTTACAATAAAAACATGAAATCCTTCTTTTTTGACTTTTTTTGAATTAGCATCATAAGAATGTAAACAGCAGCAACAAAACCAGTTCTCTGGGCAGACAAGATGGCCAACATGTTAGCCATCGTTGTTATTCCAGTTTGAACAGTTTATTCTGGTTATTAGATCATAAAAGGTCAATAAATAACAGCTGATGTCACAGAGTTGTATTTTATTAATTCCTTTATTTCTACTCTGAGTAGCTCTGTGTGTCTGAACTCATTCAAATGTATTTCTCTCTTCGTGTTGCAGGAAACGTTTTGCTGAGCGCCATCTTTCTGTCTTTGGCCACCTATCAGTCCATCTACCCTCTGACTCTGAGCGCTGCAGCGCTGCTCTACCTCATGCAGGTGTGTAGAGTTTAAATAGTCTACCTCATGCAGGTGTGTAGAGTTTAAAGGGTCTACCTCATGCAGGTGTGTAGAGTTTAAAGGGTCTACCTCATGCAGGTGTGTAGAGTTTAAAGGGTCTACCTCATGCAGGTGTGTAGAGTTTAAAGGGTCTACCTCATGCAGGTGTGTAGAGTTTAAAGAGTCTACCTCATGCAGGTGTGTAGAGTTTAAAGGGTCTACCTCATGCAGGTGTGTAGAGTTTAAAGAGTCTACCTCATGCAGGTGTGTAGAGTTTAAAGGGTCTACCTCATGCAGGTGTGTAGAGTTTAAAGGGTCTACCTCATGCAGGTGTGTAGAGTTTAAAGGGTCTACCTCATGCAGGTGTGTAGAGTTTAAAGAGTCTACCTCATGCAGGTGTGTAGAGAGTTTAAAGAGTCTACCTCATGCAGGTGTGTAGAGTTTAAAGGGTCTACCTCATGCAGGTGTGTAGAGTTTAAAGAGTACCTCATGCAGGTGTGTAGAGTTTAAAGGGTCTACCTCATGCAGGTGTGTAGAGTTTAAAGGGTCTACCTCATGCAGGTGTGTAGAGTTTAAAGAGTACCTCATGCAGGTGTGTAGAGTTTAAAGGGTCTACCTCATGCAGGTGTGTAGAGCTTAAAGAGTCTACCTCATGCAGGTGTGTAGAGTTTAAAGGGTCTACCTCATGCAGGTGTGTAGAGTTTAAAGAGTACCTCATGCAGGTGTGTAGAGTTTAAAGAGTCTACCTCATGCAGGTGTGTAGAGTTTAAAGGGTCTACCTCATGCAGGTGTGTAGAGTTTAAAGAGTCTACCTCATGCAGGTGTGTAGAGTTTAAAGAGTCTACCTCATGCAGGTGTGTAGAGTTTAAAGAGTCTACCTCATGCAGGTGTGTAGAGTTTAAAGAGTCTACCTCATGCAGGTGTGTAGAGTTTAAAGAGTCTACCTCATGCAGGTGTGTAGAGTTTAAAGAGTCTACCTCATGCAGGTGTGTAGAGTTTAAAGAGTCTACCTCATGCAGGTGTGTAGAGTTTAAAGGGTCTACCTCATGCAGGTGTGTAGAGTTTAAAGAGTACCTCATGCAGGTGTGTAGAGTTTAAAGAGTCTACCTCATGCAGGTGTGTAGAGTTTAAAGGGTCTACCTCATGCAGGTGTGTAGAGTTTAAAGAGTCTACCTCATGCAGGTGTGTAGAGTTTAAAGAGTCTACCTCATGCAGGTGTGTAGAGTTTAAAGAGTCTACCTCATGCAGGTGTGTAGAGTTTAAAGAGTCTACCTCATGCAGGTGTGTAGAGTTTAAAGGGTCTACCTCATGCAGGTGTGTAGAGTTTAAAGGGTCTACCTCATGCAGGTGTGTAGAGTTTAAAGGGTCTACCTCATGCAGGTGTGTAGAGTTTAAAGAGTCTACCTCATGCAGGTGTGTAGAGTTTAAAGGGTCTACCTCATGCAGGTGTGTAGAGTTTAAAGAGTCTACCTCATGCAGGTGTGTAGAGTTTAAAGGGTCTACCTCATGCAGGTGTGTAGAGTTTAAAGGGTCTACCTCATGCAGGTGTGTAGAGTTTAAAGGGTCTACCTCATGCAGGTGTGTAGAGTTTAAAGAGTCTACCTCATGCAGGTGTGTAGAGTTTAAAGGGTCTACCTCATGCAGGTGTGTAGAGTTTAAAGGGTCTACCTCATGCAGGTGTGTAGAGTTTAAAGAGTCTACCTCATGCAGGTGTGTAGAGTTTAAAGGGTCTACCTCATGCAGGTGTGTAGAGTTTAAAGAGTCTACCTCATGCAGGTGTGTAGAGTTTAAAGGGTCTACCTCATGCAGGTGTGTAGAGTTTAAAGGGTCTACCTCATGCAGGTGTGTAGAGTTTAAAGGGTCTACCTCATGCAGGTGTGTAGAGTTTAAAGGGTCTACCTCATGCAGGTGTGTAGAGTTTAAAGAGTCTACCTCATGCAGGTGTGTAGAGTTTAAAGAGTCTACCTCATGCAGGTGTGTAGAGTTTAAATAGTCTACCTCATGCAGGTGTGTAGAGTTTAAAGGGTCTACCTCATGCAGGTGTGTAGAGTTTAAAGAGTCTACCTCATGCAGGTGTGTAGAGTTTAAAGGGTCTACCTCATGCAGGTGTGTAGAGTTTAAAGGGTCTACCTCATGCAGGTGTGTAGAGTTTAAATAGTCTACCTCATGCAGGTGTGTAGAGTTTAAAGAGTCTACCTCATGCAGGTGTGTAGAGTTTAAAGAGTCTACCTCATGCAGGTGTGTAGAGAGTTTAAAGAGTCTACCTCATGCAGGTGTGTAGAGTTTAAAGGGTCTACCTCATGCAGGTGTGTAGAGTTTAACTTTGCTCTAGATCCCCAAATTAGGCCAGATAAAGCCCCCCTTGCTCGATTAAACAATGATAGTTTGATTAAAAAGAAATAAAAAAAAGAATTTTTTTTTTTTTAAATATTCAGAAAATTCCGGACAATACTACTATCTAAGTCAACTTTTAGACGCACTAAACACAACTGTACATAATCGCCATAAAGTACTACAATATCTGCCAAAAATCTGACCATGATTCAGCGATCTGTGGTCTCCAATTCGATTTTTCGACTCGAAAGCTAGCTGCCACAGAGAAAAACAGAGCATGAACTAGCATTAGCTTTCCACCCCGGAGCCGGCGATGTTATCCACATTCCTGTGCTCCAAACCGTTCAAACGTTGCATTCACAAGCCACACTCCAACACTGCGAAAAATCTGAACCACTACTCACCTTGAGGTGCTTTTCTGGGCGAAAACGTTGGAAAATGATGATAATCCCATTGTAACATGTGCTCGCCTAACCATTATCTATCTACCCGTGTTAAAATGGACATTATGACGTCCACACATGAGCAGGGGGGAGGATTTTACTACCAGCAAATCAGATCCTACTCTTCGCAATTATTCATTTTGACTGGCTAACAGAGCTGTCCATCTTATCTACGTGTCAAGAAATCAATTCGATTGGTTCTAAGGCATCGAAGGAGGGCTCAACTATGTAAATCGACCAAACTTTCACAGAGATAAGCTCATGCGCAACACATGCACCTTCACAGCACACACTCACTTTTTACGCAGGAGCTCTTCAGCGCACAGGTGAGTCGTGTGTATACTATTTCCAGTACTTTTCGAGTCAGTTTTTTTAGTCATTTCGCCAAAGATGTCTAAGCCAGGACCGAAGAAAATGTACACCACGGTAGAGGTTTTGGAAATGCTGACTCTGGATCCTGGCAATGATCTGTGTCCGGAAGATTCGTCGTCGGACGATAGCGACCTGGTCCATAACGCGCAGGACACCCGTGACTCAGATTACCGTCCTCCATCATCATCGGAAAGGTATGAATTGTCTTATAAATATTATATTTTATCGATTTGTTGATGTCGAATTTTCTATATCTTTCTCAGGGCAAAAGTTTTATGGTCGGATTGTATAGTGTGTGTGTGTGTGTGTGTGTGTGTGTCTGTGTGTCTTTGTGTCTGTGTGTGTGTGTGTGTGTCTTTGTGTGTGTGTGTGTGTGTGTGTGTGTGTGTGTGTGTGTGTGTGTGTGTCTTTGTGTCTTTATCTTTGTGTGTGTCTTTGTGTGTGTGTTCCACTGCACAGTGTGTTTATTTTGACCAAGTTCATTGCATTTATGTTTACATATTACTAATGAATACATTTGTTTTTCTTCCACATTCTGGTTTACAGTGATGAAGACTATGAGCCTCCCAGTGCTAGTGTCCCAGGACCATCAAGGGCCCCACAGCCAGGCCCACCAGCACCTCCCCCCGCTGCTCTACACACCTGGCCTTTCACACCTAAGCCAGGCCCATCAGCACCTCCCCCCGCTGCTCTACACCCCCGGTCATTCACATCTCAGCCCGGCCCAGCAGCACCTCCCCCCGCTGCTCTACACCCCCGGCCTTTCACACCTCAGCCATGCCCATCAGCACCTCCTCCCCCGACCACTCTGCGGAGAGAACGCTCCTCTCTGGGAGCTTCTGCTCCAGCTACCAAGCGTGGCAAGGGAAAAAAAAAAGTGGCATCTACAAGTGAGGAGGACAGGTGGCATAACCGGGAGGAGGAGTGCATCAAACCTGACCCTCTCAGGTTCACGCCGGCCAGGACCCCAGGACCCACCTTCGACACCACCGCAGCATGGTCTCCTATCAGCCTCTTCCAGCTTTTCTTTTCAACGTCTGTTGTCCGGAAACTAATTGACAATACAAATACCAACGCTGAAAAAAAAAAAAAAGCTGGAATGAAGTTGAAGTGGGAAGTGCTCACGGTCAAAGACTTTTACATCTTCCTCTCCATCATCCTCTTCACTGGCCTTGTGACGGTCCACCAGAGGTCTGATTACTGGAGGAAGATGTGGCCGTACAGTTTCCAGTTCCCCGGTGACAACATGTCACGGGGCCGGTTTGAATCCATTGTGTGGTCACTCCACCTCAGCGACCCAAAAGAGGACGAGGAGAATGAAAAAAAAAGGAACACTGCTGAGTACGACCGCCTGTTCAAGATCAAGCCGCTCTACACAGACATGGTGACCGCCTGCAAAGCCCATTTCCAGCCGCGTCAGAACGTGTCCATTGATGAGCGGATGGTCGCCAGCAAAGCCCGAATGAGCATCAAGCAGTACATGAAGGACAAGCCCACAAAGTGGGGTTATAAACTGTATGTGCTGGCTGACTCGTCAATAGGCTACACATGGAACTTTTTTGTCTACCAGGGCAAAAGTGAGTCCACCACAGGCCAGGGGCTGAGTTACTCAGCGGTGATGGACCTTTTGCCTTTTCCTCTCCTCGGTAGCGGCTACCATTTGTACACAGACAATTTTTATAGCAGCCCTGCTCTCTTCACTGATCTGTTAAAAAAGCACATTGGCTGTTGTGGGACCATCAGAAAAAATCGCATTGGCTTCCCCAAGACCCAGAACAACGACCTGCCCAGAAAGGCTGTGAGGGGAACCATGCGATGGATCCAAAGTGGCAGACTCCTCTTTGTGAAGTGGATGGACAGCAGAGAGGTCACGATGTGTTCCACAATACATCAGGCCTACAGTGGACAGACGGTGAAGAGAAAGCTGAAGGAGGCTGGGGTCTGGCAACAGAAGGCAATAGCAGTTCCGGACAGCATCGTGGACTACAACCGTAGCATGGGGGGAGTGGATTTGTCGGACTCACTGATCGGCTCGTACAGCGTCCGCCACAAGACGATGAAGTGGTACAAGACTTTCTTTTACCACTTCATGGACATCGCTGTGGTGAACAGTTACCTCCTGCACAAAGAGCTTTTCAAGTTGAGGCACGACCCCACCCAGACGAAGCCCTTCACCCACAAGGTCTTCAGGGAGCAGTTGGCCAAGGAGTTGCTGGAGTTTGGTGAGGGTTCAGCAGCCCCTGCTCTCCGACCCCCACCCCCCACCACTACCTGCATGCCCATGATTTTTGCGAATGAGGCCAGGAAGCATTGCAAGAGGTGCCACGATGCTGGAACGCCGAGGGTGAAGACGTCCTTTTATTGCAGTAAGTGTAAGTTTCCTCTCTGCCTCACCTCAAAGAAGAACTGCTTCCAGCTGTGGCACAGTGAAAATGTCTGATGGATGGACCCCACCCAGACACTCCTCCCCTTTTCTTCTTTTTTTTTTTGTGTACAGACAATTTTCTTTCTTTTTTTTGTGTACAGACAAATTTTTTTTTTGGTGTACAGACAATGGACAATTGTGTAAATAGTTTATTGGTTTTACCTGTGTTTTTAGTTTGTTAAAAATAAATGTGTTTGAATTCAACATTCAGTTGATTTGTGTGTTTTTTGAATGGGAAAATATATAGGTCTGGTTGAATTTTCCAAAAAAAAAAAAAAGCCAAATTCATCCTAATTCTGCTATATTAGGATGTATTGAACACCATTAGTAATATAAAAGTGAAATATTTAGTTTGGTACATGAGAAAAGTCAAATGGCACACATGGTGCCAAAATGTGCCCAAATGCACATTTTGGAAATCTCGCCTAAATGCTCTGTACTAAAACCTTTCTAATGTTGTTCTGCTTCACTTTATCAAAGTCAAACTTTCCAGAGAAGACTGTTCACATGTTGTGCTATGTTTGGGAGAGGTTTAGACCTTCGTCTGCATCATTCCAAAGAGATAATCATCCTGAAAGTGCTTTTTAGTCAGGCGGAATTGACACTTTTCAGTTTGAGCTGTGTGCCATCTTCATTTACTATTAACCAGTAACATATATACTGATATTTACACATCTGAACAAATCTCACAAGTGTTTATTGTTTATTATAACATCAAAATTATTCAAATAGACCTTGTAGTTAGAGAGTAAGGCCCCTTTGAGTATGGGTATAGTATTTTCGAGCAGAAGCCAAAAAAAGGCCTAGGGTTCAAAAGGTTAAAGGGTCTACCTCATGCAGGTGTGTAGAGTTTAAATAGTCTACCTCATGCAGGTGTGTAGAGTTTAAAGAGTCTACCTCATGCAGGTGTGTAGAGTTTAAAGGGTCTACCTCATGCAGGTGTGTAGAGTTTAAAGAGTCTACCTCATGCAGGTGTGTAGAGTCTACCTCGTGCAGGTGTGTAGAGTCTACCTCGTGCAGGTGTGTAGAGTTTAAAGAGTCTACCTCATGCAGGTGTGTAGAGTTTAAAGAGTCTACCTCATGCAGGTGTGTAGAGTCTACCTCGTGCAGGTGTATAGAGTACTTAAAGAGTCCTCGTTGTCTCCTCACGTCTCTCTGATGGTCTCTTCCTGTCCTCCTTCAGCGTCAGTACATCCCCGTGAACCTGCAGCGGTGGAGCTTCTGGTGGTTCGTGGCTCAGTACTCCTTCATGTACCTGGGCAGCCTCTTCGTCATCGTCTGCCTCTCCTTCTTCCTGCTGGGCTCCTGGGACTACCTGCCGTCTGTCTACGGCTTCATGTGAGTGACGACCGAGACATCCGGTCTTTGTGTAGTTATCACAACTAGTTATAATAAGAATAATATAATAATAAATCTATTTTCATATCGTCCAATCGTGGAAACTGGGGATCACAGACGTGCAGTGAAGACAAAAAAACACATAATATCTTGTGTTTAATACATTTCTGACATATTTTATTTATGCATTAATATTGAATTAGCATCATAACGAATGTAAACAACAACAAAAACAATTATCTGAGCAGATAAAATCAGAATCAGAATCGTTTATTGCCAAGGAAGTTTGCACCTACAAGGAATTTGTCATGGCGGGTGGTGCGTAACATTTGACAATAAACAACAACATTAAACAATTAACAACAATCAGCACAGTGCAGGAAATGGAGACATATTAAAATGTACAATACAATATAAGATAAAGTATAAGCTATAAAATATAAGATAAAGTATAAGATATAAGATAAAGTGCACAACAAAAACAGATAACAGGACAGGAGAACAAGTGAAATGTTAAAAGTGTCGAGTGTGATTAAATAAAGAAACAGGGATGTGCAGGGGAGTGACCAGAAGGAAATGTTCTGGAGATGACAGAGTCAGTCAGTGGGGGACCCGGGCTCTGTTAATGAGCCCGACTGCAGACGGGAAGAAACTGTTTGTGTGGCGTGAGGTCTTGGTCCTGATGGAGGTCTTGGTCCTGATGGAGGTCTTGGTCCTGATGGACCTCAGCCTCCTGCCAGATGGAAGGGGCACGAACAGATCATGTCCAGGGTGAGAGGGGTCGGCTACAATGGCCGACATCTTCATATTTAATATTATCTTTCAATATGTTTGAGCACCAAGCATCCTCATGTGAACACAGAGTCCCCCTCTGGTCTACTGGAGTCCTGATCTGAACATTTTATTTAACGTATCTAAACAATAATGCTCTCTGCATGTGTATACAGTATACACGTCACCGATGAGTTGAAGAAATGTAGAAACATCACCAGAGAGCGCTGATGAGTTATTGTCATCACATTCATGTCCCCCCCCCCCCCCCCCCCAGTCTCTCAGTACCAGACTTGACCCCCAACATCGGACTCTTCTGGTACTTCTTCGCCGAGATGTTTGAACACTTCCGCCTCTTCTTCCTCTGCGTCTTCCAGATCAACGTCTTCTTCTACACCGTCCCTCTGTCCATCAAGCTCAAGTAGGTCCTCTGTCTGTCTGTCTGTCCTCTCTGTCTGACTGTCTGTCTGTCTGTCTCTCTGTCTGACTGACTGTCTGTCTGTCTGACTGTCTGTCTGTCTGTCTGTCTGTCTGTCTGACTGTCTGTCCTCTCTGTCTGACTGTCTGTCTGTCTGTCTGTCTGACTGTCTGACTGTCTGTCTGTCCTCACTGTCTGTCTGTCTGTCTGTCTGTCCTCACTGTCTGTCTCTCTGTCTGACTGTCTGTCTGTCTGTCTGTCTGTCTGTCCTCACTGTCTGTCTGTCTGTCTGTCTGTCCTCACTGTCTGTCTCTCTGACTGACTGTCTGTCTGACTCTCTGTCCTCACTGTCTGTCTCTCTGTCTGTCCTCACTGTCTGTCTGTCTCTCTGTCTGTCCTCACTGTCTGTCTGTCTGTCTGTCTCTCTGACTGACTGTCTGTCTGACTCTCTGTCCTCACTGTCTGTCTGTCTCTCTGTCTGTCCTCACTGTCTGTCTGTCTGTCTGTCTCTCTGTCTGTCTGTCTGTCTGTCTGTCCTCACTGTCTGTCTCTCTGACTGACTGTCTGTCCTCACTGTCTGTCTCTCTGTCTGTCTGTCTGTCTGTCTGTCTGTCCTCACTGTCTGTCTCTCTGTCTGTCTGTCTGTCTCTCTGTCCTCACTGTCTGTCTCTCTGTCTGACTGTCTGTCTGTCTGTCTGTCTGTCTGTCCTCTCTGTCTGACTGTCTGTCTGACTGTCTGTCTGTCTGTCTGTCCTCACTGTCTGTCTGTCTGTCTGTCTGTCTGTCCTCACTGTCTGTCTCTCTGTCTGACTGTCTGTCTGTCTGACTGTCTGTCTGTCTGTCTGTCTGTCCTCACTGTCTGTCTGACTGTCTGTCTGTCTGTCTGTCCTCACTGTCTGTCTCTCTGACTGACTGTCTGTCTGTCTGTCTGTCTGTCTGTCCTCACTGTCTGTCTCTCTGTCTGACTCTCTGTCTGTCTGTCTGTCCTCACTGTCTGTCTCTCTGTCTGACTCTCTGTCTGTCTCTCTGTCTGTCTGACTCTCTGTCTGTCTGACTGTCTGTCTGTCTGTCCTCACTGTCTGTCTCTCTGTCTGACTCTCTGTCTGTCTGTCTGTCCTCACTGTCTGTCTCTCTGTCTGACTCTCTGTCTGTCTGTCTGTCTGTCCTCACTGTCTGTCTCTCTGTCTGTCTGTCTGTCTGACTGTCTGTCTGACTCTCTGTCTGTCTGTCTGTCTGTCCTCACTGTCTGACTCTCTGTCTGTCTGTCTGTCTGTCTGACTCTCTGTCTGTCTCTCTGACTGACTGTCTGTCTGACTCTCTGTCTGTCTGTCTGTCTGTCCTCACTCTCTGTCTCTCTGACTGACTGACTGTCTGACTGTCTGTCTGTCTGTCTGTCTGTCTGACTCTCTGTCCTCACTGTCTGTCTCTCTGACTGACTGTCTGTCCTCACTGTCTGTCTCTCTGTCTCTCTGTCTGTCTGACTGTCTGTCTGTCTGTCTCTCTGACTGACTGTCTGTCTGACTCTCTGTCTGTCTGTCTGTCTGTCCTCACTGTCTGTCTCTCTGTCTGTCTGACTGTCTGTCTGTCTGTCTCTCTGACTGACTCTCTGTCTGTCTCTCTGACTGACTGTCTGTCTGACTCTCTGTCTGTCTGTCTGTCTGTCCTCACTGTCTGTCTCTCTGTCTGTCTGACTGTCTGTCTGTCTGTCTCTCTGTCTCTCTGACTGACTGTCTGTCTGACTGTCTGTCTGTCCTTCTGACTCTGTCTGTGTCTCAGGGATCATCCAGTGTTCCTGATCTTCATGCAGTTAGCTGTGATCTCCATCTTTAAGTCCTACCCCACTGTGGGAGACATCTCTCTCTACATGGCCTTCCTCCCTGTGTGGAGCCACCTGCACCGATGTGAGTGTGTATTCAATGTTAGTTTATATATTAAAGTAGTTTATGCATTAAATATCATAACATAACATGCTAACATTCAGCATATCACTAGTGACAAGCAGATGTTCTCTGGTTCTGATATTTACCAACAGCTGCAACCTGAAAATGAGCTTTAATTCATTCAGAATGTATTTTCTTGTGATAAAGATGATCAGTACACATATTAATAATAAATATATATACGTTAGCACTGGGCAACGATTACAATTTTTAATCGCGATTAATCTCATTGTTATGGTAAAAATAATGAATCTCTCTCCTGGTTTCTCAGTCTTGAGGAACATCTTCTTGGTGTCCTGCGTCCTGCTCGCCTGCTCCGCTCTGTTCCCGGTCCTCTGGCACCTCTGGATCTACGCCGGCAGCGCCAACTCCAACTTCTACTACGCCATCACGCTGCTGTTCAACGTGGCTCAGGTGGGACGTCCCGGACGGGGAATGAGCTCCTGATCCCAGCCGAGATATAGTCCGCAAATAGGTCTTCAGTTGTAGAGAAACATTATTTCAGCTTCAGAGGGCTAGCTGTTTCTCTCTGTTTCCAGTCTTTGTGCTAAGCTAAGCTAACCGGCTGCTGGCTCCGACTCAGACAGAAACCTCCAGTTCAGTAAAGTGAAGTCGTTGCTTCATGTGTTAAAGCTGCATTCTCTCTAGTGTCCACCAGGGGGCGACTCCTCTGGTTCTATAGAAGTCTATGAGAAAATGACTCTACTTCTCTCTTGATTTATTACCTCAGTAAACATTGTAAACATGAGTTTATGGTCTCAATCTCTAGTTTCAAGTCTTCTTCAATACAGCATGATGTTCATTTAGTACATTATGGTCCATTTAGAGTCATTTTGTTCTCCTCATACTTTTATTGAAATCAATCATTTTGTGATTTCTTGACATCTTCATGTTCATGTTTGTTCTTCTCAGATTCTGCTGGTGTCGGATTATTTCTACGCCTTCCTGAGGAGAGAACACCACCTGAGCTACGGCCTGTACCTGAAGAGGAAGGACGGCTCTGAGGCCACGCTGGTGCTGAAATAAAACACACCTCCTCCGACAGGAAGGAGGATCAGCTGGAGGTCTCACAAACATTACTCTCAGAGTCCTGGTCCTCAGAGAGTCTCTCAGGGTCCTGGTCCTCAGAGTCTCTCAGGGTCCTGGTCCTCAGAGAGTCTCTCAGGGTCCTGGTTCTCAGAGAGTCCGTCTGGTACGACGTTCTATACACACTACATGATGTGATGTAGAAATCAAACCAACAACTAAACGTCTTGTTTTCTGTTTCTCCTCTGGAGCGCTCTTATTTTGAAGCCTCACTTTTTTACCTTGAACCTGCAGCTGCGAGGTTGACCTTTTATTTTGAAGTTGTCTTCTTATTTTGCCGCTCTGTTTATCCAGGACAGCTTTTATTTTGAAGCACCAACTCTCACACAGCTTTTTAAATTATTATTTTTTTTTGGAAGAAAAACGTTGCTTTGCTCTGTTGGGGCTTTTATTTTGAAGTGTTTTTCCTCCTTAAACACCAAGATAAAGATAAAGATGTGGGAACTCCTCTGATTTGATGGTTCCTGATACCCAGCCCTCCTCACATTTAGTTTGTGTTGTTTCATGTTTGTCGGATTACTTTCTGGTTCCTTTGTGGTGGGAAAATATTTTAAAAGCTTCGTCTGATCTTTAATGAACAAATTCCACATTTGCAGTGTTTCCTGTCATCGATACGACCTCATCACGGTTCATAAGACTCAACAATAACCACAGATGTGTTTAAACGTCCTGATACCAGCTGACAGACAACAGCGTGAATGTTTGAACATCTGAAGGTTTAACAAGCTGTCTAGTAGGAAACTGGTATTTACCATTCTGTCCTACGTCACTCAAACGCCTCATTATACTCACGGTACGACAGTACTACTCATGTACATAGTACTCATCATAGTACTCTGTACCGTGTGATACTAACAGAAACAGTGCATTAAACAGTTTATTTAGTTTTTTGCATTGCATTGTGGGAGAATGTTGTCCATCAAACTGCTCACTCGACATGCTGCTTTAGATCAGTGTGAGAATCAAGACTCTAATGCAACATAACACGTCTTTAATGATCTAATATCTGTCTTTAAGGATTTAATTCACACCCTTAAAATAAGCCTTGAACAATTGAATATGGATCTTCTGAAGTCCACAGAGGAATGTTTTTGTTCCAGAATAATTTATATAATTTACAGCTTTACAACTATCGTTAAACAAACGATGCCAACGAGGGAAAACATTTGTGATATTTATTTATGTTCTGCACTAAAGACGTTTAGTTTTCTTTGATTCTTCTTCTGTTGTTTTTGATACTGAACATATGAATGTTTGTTTTTGTTACAGATATTAAAAGTCATGAATGATGATTAAGCTTGAGGTGTTCTGATGTAAACACTTCATATCTTTACACTTTATTACTTTATGTCGTATTCATGCAGCAACATTTCATATTAATATGTAATTATGAACAGAAGCTTCCACAGACTGAAATATCTCAACTATTGGATAGATTTACCTGAATTCATGGTCCCCAGAGGATGAATCCTACTACCTTCTTCAGCTCAGGTTGACTTTTGTTTTTGTTTTCTAGTGAACTAAATCTTGATGGAACTGTTGGATAGGTTGACATGAAGTGTTGGTACATATATTCATGCTCCCTGAAGATGAACCCTAATGACTTTAGTGGTTCCCAGACTCTTCCTCTAACACACTAACAGATTATCTTCATATTATATTACTCTTCAGTTAATCATTCATGGTACCCAGAAGATGAATCCTTATGTGCACAAAGATAAGCGACGATTCTTTATTTATTAATTTACTTCGTCTTGTATTTATTGATTATTTTAGTTTTTATTATTCATTATTATTCACATGCTGCACAACCTCAATGGTGTTTTGGAAATGTTGGTCAATGACGTTTATAATATATATATATATATATATATATTTTAAACATATTTGGGATGTGGCCAGCAGGGACACTGATTCGCACGCAGCCCGAATTTTCCCGAGAAAATATGATGCACGTCATAAACTCCGCCCGTGCTCCACAGCTCCGTGGAGGGTGCGCTTGTTTTACTCCGCGGGCCGCCCCTCTTCCCCGCCCACACACCGGCGGAACAAACCTCCTCCGGTGCTTCATGTCAAAACAAACGCTCTTTGATTTGAAGGCCCCGCCTCTTTCATCAAACCGACCAATAAAGAGACCCCGACGTCAGCGATGATTTAAATATTCATTACTTTTCGCGGGCTTTAAGCGTCACGTGGTCGTTTCGCGCGAAAAGTGACTCCCCGTCAGAAAGAAGAAGTTAATTCAGTCGAAGCAGAAAGAGACAGAAGAGCAACAATGGCGGTGAGTAGAAACATTTAGATCATTTAAATCAGACTAACGCTTCTGTTTCACGGCGTCATGTGTTTCAATAAGATGGCAGAAGTTAAACTAAACGAGTTACGTTTGTAGTCTTTTATAATGTTTGACGTCCTTTTGTCTTCATCACAACAAAGACAGAGTTTGAGCTTCAATCAGAAGAATTAAAATGTGATCAATATAAATACTTAACATTCAGTCACTAACTGTCCCTCGGTAAAAGGCTGATTCAGCTATTTCATCGGTCGCAACTAAACTATCTTTCACGGCAGCATCACTCTGTGGTGTTCCTTTGAGAACATGGAGAACAGGAGAACAGGAGAACAGGAGAACATCCCCAGCGTCTTCTTAACTCTACCTTCTGTCCACGTGCTTCTACTTGTCTCATGTTATATTCTTTAATTACGACCACACCAGCTCACACATGTATGTATGTATGTATATATATATATATGTATGTATATATATATATATATATATATATATATATATTTATATATTGCTCTTTACTATTGACATCTTGATCTTTATAATTGTGATTTATTATTATTAGGGTTAGCTGCTAACTTTTACATCCATGATGAAGATCAGTGGTGGAGAACATCATCATCATCTTTTTATTAATTTAGAGTAATAATCATTTTTAATGTCCTTTCTGGGAAATGTGGCCAAAATCACGAAAATGATTTTAAAGAAATATAAGGGATTAAAATACGAGTACTGCCTAAGAACAAGTAACAGTATGTCAAAAGAACACAGTAGAAATACAGCACAGTAATACACTGAGCTGTAGTACTTTATGCAGTCATACACTGAGCTGTAGTACCTCATGATGTAACACCCTGTGTGTACTAGTACCTCATAATGAAGTACTCCTTGTACTCTCAGGATTCCTCCGAGTCGTTCCACGCTGCCACCAGCCCGAGCCGAGGAGACATGACTTCTAGGAGAGGAGACATGACCTCCAGTCCCGGACGAGACCTGCCCCCCTTTGAGGACGAGTCTGAGGGTCTTCTGGGGGACGGACCCGTCCTCGACGAGGAGGAGGAGGACGGGGACGGAGAGGAGCTGATCGGAGACGGGATGGAGAGGTGAGGACGGAGGAGGGCGGCTCGTTTATGCTGAGTCGGCGCGTTTGTGAGCTTCGGTGACGTTGTGTCTCCTCCTCTGTGTCCTCGTCTCTGTCTCTCTCTGTCTCCTCCTCGTCTCTCTCTCTGTCTCCTCGTGTCTCTCTCTCTCTCTCAGGGATTACCGAGCCATCCCGGCTCTGGACCAGTACGAGGCTGAAGGTCTGGACCTGGAGGACGAGGATCTGTCGGAGCTGTCGCCCGGAGCTCGGGCCGCCGCCGAGGAGGCCATGAGGAGGAGGGACCGGGAGCAAGGAGTCAGCGGGAGGCTGAGGAGAGGACTGCTCTACGGTGAGGAGTCTATACATACAGGAAGTGGTTTATCAATAACCTGAGTCATGACTCAGCACAATCTAAACACAGGGATATTATTCATGTCTGTAATATAAAGGATGCTCCTGACTCCAGACATTATACGTCTTGTTTACATCCCCCAAAGCATCATGGGAGTAATATTAATAATATACATATATTTCATGTTGCACCAACGTTGTGGATCAGAGAGGTGGACTCATGGGGTCCTTAAAGAAGCAGACAGATGTGATGCAGATGTGTTTAAAGAGGTCTGAACATGTTTCGTCTTCATCGTCGTCCAGACAGCGAAGACGAGGACGACGAGCGGCCGGCGGCTCGGAGGAGGCGATTGGCTGAGCGAGCAGCAGAGGGCGTGGCCGACGGAGAGGAAGAGGAGATGATCGAGAGCATCGAGAACCTGGAGGATATGAAGGTAGTAATACTTGTACTTGTGTGCTAGTACACCGATGTACTGCAGCTTCCCCTCCGGACCGACCCGACCGTGTCCTCGTCTCCTGCAGGGTCACACGGTGAGGGAGTGGGTCTCCATGGCGGCGCCTCGGCTGGAGATCTACAACCGCTTCAAGAACTTTCTGAGGACTCACGTGGACGAAAACGGCCACAACGTGTTCAAGGAGAAGATCAGCGACATGTGCAAAGGTAGAGTCAAATAAAAGATGTCTGCTGAGGACACGTCTCTGGTGGGACGTGAACCAACACCCTGTCCTGTTCCTCCAGAGAACAAGGAGAGTCTGGTGGTGAACTACGAGGACCTGGCAGCCAGAGAGCACGTTCTGGCCTACTTCCTGCCTGAGGCTCCCACGGAGATGTTGAAGGTGAGTCTAGTTTGGCTGGTTTTAGCGGATCCCCCAGGTCTTTAGACCACGGATCCCCCAGGTCTTTAGACCACAGATCCCCCAGGTCTTTAGACCACAGATCCCCCAGGTCTTTAGACCACAGATCCTCCAGGTCTTTAGACCACAGATCCTCCAGGTCTTTAGACCACGGATCCCCCAGGTCTTTAGACCACGGATCCCCCAGGTCTTTAGACCACGGATCCCCAAGGTCTTTAGACCATAGATCCCCCAGGTCTTTAGACCACGGATCCTCCAGGTCTTTAGACCACGGATCCCCAAGGTCTTTAGACCACGGATCCCCCAGGTCTTTGACCACAGATCCCCCAGGTCTTTAGACCACAGATCCTCCAGGTCTTTAGACCACAGATCCCCCAGGTCTTTAGACCACAGATCCCCCAGGTCTTTGAACACAGATCCCCCAGGTCTTTGAACACAGATCCCCCAGGTCTTTGACCACAGATCCCCCAGGTCTTTGACCACAGATCCCCCAGGTCTTTGACCACAGATCCCCCAGGTTCCTTGAAGGCTGCTGTGGTTCATGAGCTCTACAGAGATGGACTTGTCTGACCCGCTTTGTGTCCTCAGGTCTTCGATGAAGCCGCTAAAGAGGTGGTTCTGGCCATGTACCCCAAATACGACCGCATCGCCCACGAGATCCACGTCCGCATCTGCAACCTGCCGTTAGTGGAGGAGATCCGCTCCCTCAGGTAACGTTGTACTACGTAGTATTCTGGACTGTAGGTGTATTAGTACATGAAACCTGGAGGAATGTTCACGTCATGAAGATGGAGCTTTAAAGAGCTCAATACTATTAATAACATGCATTACGTTTGGACATAATTACAGTAAAACATGTTTTCAGCTTTGATGTTGACACTATTTCCACGTCTAACTCGTCTTTACAATAACTCCGTGATGTAGAGACGCACTGCAAAGCCTTCTGGGTAAATTGGTTACTTAAATGAAAGTGAACACACAAACACTAGTTTCCTACTGAGACGTCTGAGTCCATACGAGCAGATGGAATGATGAGTAGTTCATGTTATGATCCTGAAATAAGAAGCAGATCTCTTCTTCTTCTGTCCTCTGAAGGCAGCTGCACCTGAACCAGCTGATCCGGACCAGCGGCGTGGTGAGCCGCTGCACCGGCGTCCTGCCCCAGCTCGGCATGGTCAAGTACAACTGTAACAAGTGCAGCTTTGTGCTGGGACCCTTCTTCCAGTCCCAGAACCAGGAGGTGAAGCCGGGCTCCTGTCCCGAGTGTCAGTCCCTGGGCCCCTTTGAGATCAACATGGAGGAGGTGAGGAGGAGTCTGTTATTTGAGCCTTTTCTTCTTCATCTTGTCACGTCTCGTGAACTGACCAATGGTGTTCCTCCTGCAGACCGTGTACCAGAACTACCAGAGGATCACTATCCAGGAGAGCCCCGGTAAAGTCGCCGCCGGCCGCCTCCCCCGCTCCAAAGACGCCATCCTGCTGGCCGACCTGGTGGACCAGTGCAAGCCCGGAGACGAGATCGTGAGTTCGACGCGTCTCGAATCCTTTTTCTCAGACCGGACGAACCAAAGTTAAGAGAAGGAAGAAGCTGATGAAGATCTTTCTTTCAGGAGCTGACGGGCGTCTACCACAACAACTACGACGGCTCTCTGAACATGGCCAACGGCTTCCCCGTGTTCGCCACCGTGATCTTAGCCAATCACATCACCCGCAGGGATCAGGGCGTCGCCGTGGCCGAGCTGACCGACGAGGACGTGAAGGCCATCGTCGCCCTCTCCAAAGACGAGCGCATCGGGGAGCGGGTGAGGAGGTCTACGTCCTAAAACACGTCCAGATCCAAAGCGTCATCCGCGCGGCGGAGGGGTTAACGCCTCCAGAATATCTGATCCAGAAACATTTCTCCTTCTAAGAAGATGTGTGTTTGACCCTCTGAACCTTAAAACCGTGGTTGGTGGTCTGACAGAGGCGTTGGTTGTACCTGCTGTTGTATCTTGAGATGGTTTGTCCATCAGAGCCGACCGATACATAGCAGTTGAGTTCATGACACAGGTGTACAGGCGGGCCGTCGGAGTGTTAACGGGTATCAAAGTGTAGTTCATACGTAAACGGTGATGATTAATAATGTAACATATTAATATAAAGTAGGAGGAGCTCTTTGGGCAGAAACGGAGACCAGAACTCGTTTCCTCTGCTGCTGTTTGAGGTGAAACGAGCCGTTCACTCGTTTCCTTGAAGACGTTTCTAAACTGTCCGTCTGTCGTCTGTAGATCTTTGCCAGCATGGCTCCATCCATCTACGGTCACGAGGACATAAAGAGAGGTCTGGCTCTGGCCCTGTTCGGAGGAGAGCCCAAGAATCCAGGTGAGTACCGTCCTGAAGGAAACGTCTCTGTTATTTGACTCCTGCTCCTCACCGACTCGTCTTCTCCTGCAGGAGGGAAACACAAAGTGAGAGGAGACATCAATGTTCTGCTGTGTGGAGACCCGGGAACCGCCAAGTCCCAGTTCCTCAAGTAAGTGTCCTCATCTGAGACCTCAGAGACTCTGTCCTCTTCTGAGACCTCAGAGACTCTGTCCTCACCTGAGACCTCAGAGACTCTGTCCTCACCTGAGACCTCAGAGACTCTGTCCTCACCTGAGACCTCAGAGACTCTGTCCTCTTCTGAGACCTCAGAGACTCTGTCCTCACCTGAGACCTCAGAGTCTCTGTCCTCATCTGAGACCTCAGAGACTCTGTCCTCACCTGAGACCTCAGAGACTCTGTCCTCACCTGAGACCTCAGAGACTCTGTCCTCTTCTGAGACCTCAGAGACTCTGTCCTCTTCTGAGACCTCAGAGACTCTGTCCTCACCTGAGACCTCAGAGACTCTGTCCTCACCTGAGACCTCAGAGACTCTGTCCTCTTCTGAGACCTCAGAGACTCTGTCCTCATCTGAGACCTCAGAGACTCTGTCCTCATCTGAGACCTCAGAGACTCTGTCCTCGTGTGAGACCTCAGAGACTCTGTCCTCACCTGAGACCTCAGAGTCTCTGTCCTCATCTGAGACCTCAGAGACTCTGTCCTCGTGTGAGACCTCAGAGACTCTGTCCTCACCTGAGACCTCAGAGTCTCTGTCCTCGTGTGAGACCTCGGAGTCTCTGTCCTCGTGTGAGACCTCAGAGTCTCTGTCCTCGTGTGAGACCTCGGAGTCTCTGTCCTCGTGTGAGACCTTTATATCCAATGTAAACCACGTTGTGTAAAAGTCGTGTAAATCAGATGGCGTTTATCACAAAATGCAGATTTCCTTTCGCCAGCAGTTGGAGCTGTGAGTACTAGTGAAAGTTATCTTGTAGACATCCTCGGGCCGTGAGTGTTATCAAGCGTGTGAAGTTTGGGACCGTTTGGAACAAGTCCTGCTGAGTTACATCAGCTTTTTTCATGGGGAATCGGGTGAAGTAGCCGCCCGCTACGGCTAAGCCGTTCCGTTAAACGTAAAGCTTTTGATAACTTTTAATCACAACGGTCTTGAGATTGTACTGACCGAGTTCGTTAAAGTATAGCGACTAGAAATAGGCCAAAATCTATGGAAAAATGACACACGAATAAAAATGTCTGACTATGGTTTAGAGCATGGTCCCAAGAGACTTATCTTTAAGTCTCCATAGGATACATGTGCCTACCAAGTTTCATACATGTAGCTGAAACGTAGCGCTGGGGCTGGTCTTTTGAAATATTGTAGGGGGCGCTACAGAGGCAATTTAAAACGGCCAAGGCCAAAAAATCATATAAACTTTGTCTTTCTATGACACATAGAAGCATCCTAAGCCAATAAACCATCCGCTTCCTTTTTCATTCCGAATGAGGCAAAATGTCCGCCACGCCACGTCAAGGTTCTTGCATGAAAGCGCACGGTCTTAAGAGCATCCTGACCAAATTTGAAGTTGATCGCATAAATTCTCGAGGAGTTCGTTAAAGTACGAAGGCTGAAAAATGCAAAAAGTGACAAAAAAAAGCACAACATCGCAGGTTTACTGTAGCGCCCCCGAGTGGTTGAATTACATGAAAATTGCAGGGTATATTACTGGATGCGATGTGCACATATGCTGCAAATTTGGTGATTTTAGGACAAATGGTTGAGAAGTTGTGTATTGATATTAAGCCACGCCCCTAAGAAGTTTATTGGTCCATATCTTATGAACGCTAAGAGATATCAAAAAGCTTTTGATAACTTTAGGTGACCTAGGTCCATTAATGATCCACAGAAAATTTCGTAGCAATCGGACCCAGCGTGTAGGAGGAGTTCGCAAAAATGTGTTTTTCACTAAATTCAAGATGGCCAAAAATCTAAATAGGCGGAGCTTAGGGGTCTGAGAGACTTTTTTTGTAGATCTAGCGGAATTGGACATGTGTGTTGAATTTCAAGTCAATCGGACATACTGGCCGAGGGGCGTCACCGGTCCGACTTGTAGGGGGCGCTAGAGAGACAATTCTTTACACACAAATATGCAACCTATGTCAGATGGCTATTTTCACCAGACCTGACAAGTGTGCAAAATTTTGTGAGTTTTCGTCGATGGCAAATACTCAAAAAATGCGCCCAAAGTACAAAAATAAGAATCAGAATAAAAACCCTTACAATTTCAATAGGGCCTTCGCTGGCCTGACGTTGTCGGTTGCTCGGGCCCTAATGAGAGAAGGGATTTATTTTTCTGTAAAATATGTAAATCTTCCGCAGGTACGTGGAGAAGGTGTCTAGTCGAGCCGTCTTCACCACGGGTCAGGGAGCTTCGGCCGTTGGTCTGACCGCCTACGTCCAGAGACACCCGGTCAGCAGAGAGTGGACTCTGGAGGCCGGAGCTCTGGTGCTGGCCGACCGCGGAGTCTGTCTGATCGACGAGTTCGATAAGGTGAGACGACCCTCTGCACGACCCTTCTGTCTGCTCCAACAATGACCTCCGACCTGAACCACCGTGTCCTTTTCAGATGAACGACGCAGACCGGACGAGTATCCACGAGGCCATGGAGCAGCAGAGCATCTCCATCTCCAAGGCCGGCATCGTCACCTCGCTGCAGGCCAGATGCACCATCATCGCCGCCTCCAACCCCATCGGTACGATCGTTAGGAGTCAAACACAAGAGACCTGAAGCATGAGGAGTCGGTCCTCTCAAGATCTTATCAAATGTAGCCCTTAGAAAACCTCCTGAACGCGTCTTTAAGAGCTTCTCAATCATTAATTAGTTCATGGCCCCTCGCGGCGACTAGATGCCCCCGGTCCCCACGTGTCGGTGACTTGAGGCCCCCGGTCCCCTCGCGGCGGTGACTAGAGGCCCCCGGTCCCCACGTGTCGGTGACTTGAGGCCCTCGTGTCGGTGACTTGAGGCCCTCGTGTCGGTGACTTGAGGCCCCCGGTCCCCTCGCGGCGGTGACTTGAGGCCCTCGCGGCGGTGACTTGATGGCATCCTGGTTTGTTTCCTACAGGTGGTCGGTACGACCCCTCGCTGACCTTCTCTGACAACGTGGACCTCACAGAGCCCATTGTGTCCCGGTTTGATGTTCTGTGTGTCGTCAGAGACACTGTGGACCCTGTTCAGGTACACACACACACACACACACACGTTGAACATCCTGAAAAAGTAAAATATTCTGATGACTAACATGACTTCCTTCTCTCCTGATTGGTTCGTTCTCCAGGACGAGATGTTGGCTCGCTTCGTGGTTGGCTCCCACATCAAGCATCACCCTAGCAACAAGGAAGGGGGTGTGGCCTTGGAAGAAGTGGTTCTGCGCAACACATCTGACGTTCCTCCGATTCCTCAGGACCTGTTGAGGAAGTACATCATCTACGCCAAGGAGAGGGTAACTAGTTACTAACTACCCCTGCTAGTTAATAACTACCCCTGCTAGTTAATAACTACCCCTGCTAGTTAATAACTACCCCTGCTAGTTAATAACTACCCCTGCTAGTTAATAACTACCCCTGCTAGTTAATAACTACCCCTGCTAGTTAATAACTACCCCTGCTAGTTACTAACTACCACTGCTACTTACTAACTACCACTGCTACTTACTAACTACCACTGCTGGTTACTAACTACCACTGCTGGTTACTAACTACCACTGCTGGTTACTAACTACCACTGCTGGTTACTAACTACCACTGCTGGTTACTAACTACCACTGCTGGTTACTAACTACCACTGCTGGTTACTAACTACCACTGCTGGTTACTAACTACCACTGCTACTTACTAACTACCACTGCTACTTACTAACTACCACTGCTACTTACTAACTACCGCTGCTGGTTACTAACTACCGCTACTGGTTACTAACTACCACTGCTACTTACTAACTACCACTGCTGGTTACTAACTACCACTGCTACTTACTAACTACCACTGCTGGTTACTAACTACCGCTACTGGTTACTAACTACCACTGCTACTTACTAACTACCACTGCTGGTTACTAACTACCACTGCTACTTACTAACTACCACTGCTGGTTACTAACTACCGCTACTGGTTACTAACTACCACTGCTGGTTACTAACTACCACTGCTACTTACTAACTACCGCTGCTGGTTACTAACTACCGCTGCTGGTTACTAACTACCGCTGCTGGTTACTAACTACCGCTGCTACTTACTAACTACCACTGCTGGTTACTAACTACCACTGCTACTTACTAACTACCACTACTGGTTACTAACTACCACTGCTACTTACTAACTACCACTGCTGGTTACTAACTACCACTGCTGGTTACTAACTACCGCTGCTGGTTACTAACTACCGCTGCTGGTTACTAACTACCGCTGCTACTTACTAACTACCACTGCTGGTTACTAACTACCACTGCTACTTACTAACTACCACTGCTGGTTACTAACTACCACTGCTACTTACTAACTACCACTGCTGGTTACTAACTACCACTGCTGGTTACTAACTACCCCTGCTGGTTACTAACTACCACTGCTGGTTACTAACTACCACTGCTGGTTACTAACTACCCCTGCTGGTTACTAACTACCACTGCTGGTTACTAACTACCACTACTGGTTACTAACTACCCCTACTGGTTACTAACTACCCCTGCTGGTTACTAACTACCACTACTAGTTACTTCTGGAAGACTGAAGAACAACATGAAGGTTTCACTGCTCCTCCTGCTTTTACTCTCTGAACCCCAAAAACCGGACTTTGGGATTTAAAAGCATGTTTTCCTCATTAATCGCCAAAATTACATTATGATCAGATTTTCATCTTTCCGACGGTCCTTGAACACATCATAAGTGTCTCAAATTAAAGAAATTATCAAAGAAATTCAACTTTCAGCCTTTTTTTCTTTCTTATGATTTATTATAATTTATCTGTAAATGTTGATTTATTCCTTCTGGTCTGCAGATTCATCCCAAACTGAACCAGATGGATCAGGACAAGGTGGCCCACATCTACAGCGACCTCCGTAAAGAGTCCATGGTGAGCCGTGACTCTGAGACGTCGTGAACATCTGTAGAAACAGCTGTTTGTCTTAATGTTGTTCTCCGCTCACAGGCGACCGGCAGCATCCCCATCACGGTCCGTCACATCGAGTCCATGATCCGCATGGCTGAGGCCCACGCCAAGATGCACCTCAGGGACTACGTGCTGGAGGACGACGTCAACATGGCCATCAGGGTGATGCTGGAGAGCTTCATCGACACGCAGAAGTTCAGCGTGATGAGGAGCATGAGGAAGGTGAGTGTGGTTTATGTTCCTCATGTGTGGCTGACCCGTCTGTTACTGTCTCATGTGATGTTCAAAGACCCGTGTGTTACTGTCTCATGTGGCGTTCAAAGACCCGTCTGTTACTGTCTCATGTGGCGTTCAAAGACCCGTCTGTTACTGTCTCATGTGGCGTTCAAAGACCCGTCTGTTACTGTCTCATGTGGCGTTCAAAGACCTGTGTGTTACTGTCTCGTGTGGCGTTCAAAGACCCGTCTGTTACTGTCTCATGTGGCGTTCACTGACCCGTCTGTTACTGTCTCATGTGACGTTCAAAGACCCGTCTGTTACTGTCTCATGTGGCGTTCAAAGACCTGTGTGTTACTGTCTCGTGTGGCGTTCAAAGACCCGTCTGTTACTGTCTCATGTGGCGTTCAAAGACCTGTGTGTTACTGTCTCGTGTGGCGTTCAAAGACCCGTCTGTTACTGTCTCATGTGGCGTTCAAAGACCCGTGTGTTACTGTCTCATGTGGCGTTCACTGACCCGTCTGTTACTGTCTCATGTGGCGTTCAAAGACCCGTGTGTTACTGTCTCATGTGGCGTTCACTGACCCGTCTGTTACTGTCTCATGTGGCGTTCAAAGACCCGTGTGTTACTGTCTCATGTGGCGTTCACTGACCCGTCTGTTACTGTCTCATGTGGCGTTCAAAGACCCGTGTGTTACTGTCATGTGGCGTTCAAAGACCCGTGTGTTACTGTCATGTGGCGTTCACTGACCCGTCTGTTACTGTCTCATGTGGCGTTCAAAGACCCGTGTGTTACTGTCTCATGTGGCGTTCACTGACCCGTCTGTTACTGTCTCATGTGGCGTTCAAAGACCCGTGTGTTACTGTCTCATGTGGCGTTCAAAGACCCGTGTGTTACTGTCATGTGGCGTTCACTGACCCGTCTGTTACTGTCTCATGTGGCGTTCACTGACCCGTCTGTTACTGTCTCATGTGGCGTTCACTGACCCGTCTGTTACTGTCTCATGTGGCGTTCACTGACCCGTCTGTTACTGTCTCATGTGGCGTTCAAAGACCCGTGTGTTACTGTCTCATGTGGCGTTCACTGACCCGTCTGTTACTGTCTCATGTGGCGTTCAAAGACCCGTGTGTTACTGTCATGTGGCGTTCAAAGACCCGTGTGTTACTGTCATGTGGCGTTCACTGACCCGTCTGTTACTGTCTCATGTGGCGTTCAAAGACCCGTGTGTTACTGTCTCATGTGGCGTTCAAAGACCCGTGTGTTACTGTCATGTGGCGTTCAAAGACCCGTGTGTTACTGTCTCATGTGGCGTTCAAAGACCCGTGTGTTACTGTCATGTGGCGTTCACTGACCCGTGTGTTACTGTCATGTGGCGTTCACTGACCCGTCTGTTACTGTCTCATGTGGCGTTCACTGACCCGTCTGTTACTGTCTCATGTGGCGTTCACTGACCCGTCTGTTACTGTCTCATGTGGCGTTCAAAGACCCGTGTGTTACTGTCATGTGGCGTTCAAAGACCCGTGTGTTACTGTCATGTGGCGTTCACTGACCCGTCTGTTACTGTCTCATGTGGCGTTCAAAGACCCGTCTGTTACTGTCATGTGGCGTTCACTGACCCGTCTGTTACTGTCTCATGTGGCGTTCAAAGACCCGTGTGTTACTGTCATGTGGCGTTCACTGACCCGTCTGTTACTGTCTCATGTGGCGTTCACTGACCCGTCTGTTACTGTCTCATGTGGTGTTCAAAGACCCGTGTGGTGCTGTCATGTGGCGTTCAAAGACCCGTGTGTTACTGTCATGTGGCGTTCACTGACCCGTCTGTTACTGTCTCATGTGGCGTTCAAAGACCCGTCTGTTACTGTCATGTGGCGTTCAAAGACCCGTGTGTTACTGTCATGTGGCGTTCACTGACCCGTGTGTTACTGTCTCATGTGGCGTTCACTGACCCGTGTGTTACTGTCTCATGTGGCGTTCAAAGACCCGTGTGTTACTGTCTCATGTGGCGTTCAAAGACCCGTGTGTTACTGTCATGTGGCGTTCACTGACCCGTGTGTTACTGTCTCATGTGGTGTTCAAAGACCCGTGTGGTGCTGTCATGTGGCGTTCAAAGACCCGTGTGTTACTGTCATGTGGCGTTCACTGACCCGTGTGTTCCAGACCTTCTCTCGGTACCTGGCCTTCCGGAGGGACAACAACGAGCTGCTGCTCTTCATCCTCAAACAGCTGGTCTCTGAGCAGGTGTCCTACCAGAGGAACCGGTACGGAGTCCAGAACGACACCATCGAGGTCGTAGAGAAGGACCTGCAGGACAAGGTGAGGAGGGAAGGGGTTAAATGGTGCATTCAGGGACCATGTTACTGTCAGACTAAACACTACCTGTTTTAGTTCATTATGAAACTTTGTTCTTTAGAGACTAGGCTGAGCTAAGTCTCCTCCTGTATCAACCTCCCTTCTCTCCTTCCTCTCTTTCCTCTTCTTCCTCCCTTCTCTCCTCTTCCTCTCTCTCCTTCCTTCTCTCTCTCTCCCCCCCCCCTCCCTTCCTCTTCCTCCTCCAGGCCCGACAGATCAACATTCATAACCTGACGTCGTTCTACGACAGCGATCTTTTCCGCTCCAACAAGTTCAGCCACGACGGGAAGAAGAAACTGATCCTGCAACAGTTCTAGGAGCCCCTCCCCTTTCCTGTTTCAGCGACCAATCATCATGCTGGACTCCAGGAGGAGGCGGGGCTACCTGTAGCTCTGACCTGATGGCTGGAGGAAGCAGAGACAACAACAAACTGTCACAAACATGTGTTGATGTGATCTCGTGGTGTTAAAATATTAAACATAAACTTCTTCATGTTTCCATATTCTCTCTTGATTGTAAATAAATGTAAATGTTGACGTCTGATTTATTGTTTGTTACGTTTTACAAACTAGATTTTTGTATTAAAGCTGTTTATGATACAATGTTTCTTCATTAAACTGTTTTTGTTAAACTCGTCTCTTCATTGATCGCTGACTGAAGCTTGATTGACTTCATGAGTTTTAATAAACACAATGTTTTTATTGATTAAACTCATCAATTAAAACTCCAGCTACATCAGAATGCTCGTACTTGAATGCATCACTAATATTAAAACAGCCATTGACTTTTACTTTAATAAATATGTCTCCATGTATAATTTATTTAATATAAGGAAATCAAAGTATATTAAAGTAACGAAGCCAGTGTAGAAAATGTAGAGCATCAAAATGTACATGGAAGTACCAAAAGTACACATTAAATATATCGTGTTGATCACCTTAAAGTAGCAGCTGGTGAAGGTGGAGCTCGGTTTAATGACTATATTCTGTTATATAAACTATTTACGAGGAGCACCTGAACGCGTCTGAACGCCACAGTAGAAACAGCGACATCTAGCGGAGAGAAGAAGAACGACGAGCTGCGTCCAGGCGGATGATTCCAGCGTCGGTGGTGGTGCAGCGGATCAGATCCGGTCTGCACGCGCACACAGCGCGCACACCGCCCGTCTGTCTGCCTGTCTCTCTGTCCGGACCCGCAGTGAGCCACACGCCGCAGATAGGACAGTCTCTCCGGCCGTGAGCTTCGTCTTCCTCTGAAAGCGTGAGATCCGTCCAGAGAGGAGGAGGAAGAGGAGGAAGCACTGCCGCAGACATGCCGGGCCTGCTCTTCATCATCATCTTCATCATCACAGTGACCGGTGAGTCTGTTTCATTTCATCCAGACACGAACAAGAACTCCCTGAGACCTGAGACCTGTTTATGCTCCACATCACATTGATATGTTCACGTAATATCATTATCATTATTATTAATAATAATAATGATAATAATGATTCAATCAGGGTGTAAACACGATGACGTGGAGGATCAATTCTGCTCAGTGGATGAAGACTGATCTTTAATCAGCACACACACACACTGCAGTCAGACACACACTGCAGTGTCTGACACACACACACACACACACACTGCAGTGTCTGACACACACACACACACACACACACACACTGCAGTGTCTGACACACACACACACACACACACACACACACACACACACACGGATGATGATAACAATCATCAATAACTCAGCAGTCATGGACTTTGTATATATATTGATATTATATAAGTAGAGTTCATTGATAAAGAGTTACCAGTTAACCAGCTGGTTACTGAGCTGGTTAACTGGTAACTCAACATTAGTAGACAAACATCTTCATCTTCATCTTCATCCTACTGATGAAACTTGTGGAGAGAGAGGAGGTGAGGAAGAGGAGGGTGACCCCTCTCTGCCTCTCAGTCGGGGTGAAGAGGATTTGGGGGAGGGTCCCGGTCTATAAGCTGATCTGGGGGGGCTTTAGTTGAGCCCCCCCCCCCCCCCAACATGCTGAACTGAACACCAGATCTCAGGATCCTTGTTGGGCTGAAACTGAAGCTTTTATATTTCTTATGGAAGCATAAAAGATTGATTGTTATTATCATTATGCTCATATCATACTAACCCCCCCAACCCTCATCGTACAGCAGAATATAAGGAGTCAAAAATAACTTGACTTAAATGTTAATTATTCATCAATAAACAAACACACAGAAAGAAAGATTCAATCTATAAACAGCATATTTAACAACATGCTTTGTGTCAAAGGAACAGAGTTCTTTCATATTTAACAATAGTATATTAAAAACAATCTATTTGTTTTCTGCATTTCACACTGTTAGGATCAAAGACAAGTTATTCATTCAAATCATGTGAATTGTGACTTCTTTCAACATTTTTATGAACATCAGCATCATTGTGAAACCCGTCTTTTGTCTTTCTAAGCAAATCATAACTCGGATGAAACATGCAGCAAAACCTGTTAATGAATGTGTTTACATCTATTGTTCTGTAGAAATACTAAACTTCTTGGTTTTATTTAAAAGATACAAACTCTCACATTTTAATTTAACTGTGAATCCTAAAATAAATCTTCAAAACCAAACACGACTGTGGTGTCCTCAATGTTAGCGAAGATGTCAGCCTGTCAATCACTGTGTAGCCCCGCCCCCTAAAGCATACCCCGCTTTATGGTCTGTTAGAGACCTGTCAATCACTGTGTAGCCCCGCCCCTAAAGCATACCCCGCTTTATGGTCTGTTAGAGACCTGTCAATCACTGTGTAGCCCCGCCCCCTAAAGCATACCCCGCTTTATGGTCTGTTAGAGACCTGTCAATCACTGTGTAGCCCCGCCCCCTAAAGCATACCCCGCTTTATGGTCTGTTAGAGACCTGTCAATCACTGTGTAGCCCCGCCCCCTAAAGCATACCCCGCTTTATGGTCTGTTAGAGACCTGTCAATCACTGTGTAGCCCCGCCCCTAAAGCATACCCCGCTTTATGGTCTGTTAGAGGCCTGTCAATCACTGTGTAGCCCCGCCCCCTAAAACATACCCCGCTTTATGGTCTGTTAGAGACCTGTCAATCACCGTGTAGCCCCGCCCCCTAAAGCAACCCTTTTTCAACCTTTTCTGAGCCGCGGCACATTTTTTACATTATAAAGATCCCGCGGCACACCAACAACCAACAACGTTACAAAATGACACCTTTTAGCATAATACAGCATATATGCCATGGTGTCAAACTCAATCCTCCTGAGAGGAACAACATTAAACATTGTGACTACTTTGAGGGCCAAATAGAGTCAACATTCAATAAACAGGATAGAAGGGATATTGGACAAAGTGCAAAAAGAATACATGTTTATAGGCTACATTATTTTATGCATGTGTACCAGAGCCAGATGTTTGGCATCTTCTCTTGGCTGCCAGTTCATTAATATCTGGGGTTAGGTTCTGTGGAAACCCTCAAGATGGAGTGAAGGTGCATCAGTGAGACGACTCCTGTGTGGGTTTGTGTTCATCTTCATCACAGAGAACAGCTGCTCACACAGGTATGTGCTTCCAAACATGCAGAGCATTTGAGCAGCATGTAGGCGGAGTTAAGGCATCGTTTCGGGGGTGAAGCTTGGAAACTGTGCAGCGCCCTCAGAGTCATACTTTGCCTTGAGTGTCATCACACTGGAGGTCTATCAGCTCCACAGGTGCTCTTTCCACGTCAACTGCAAACGGATTGCCGAGCAGTTCAAATTTAAATTTCTGAGCTGCAAAGTCGGCAAATCGCCGAGTGAACTCTGTGCCAAGTGCACCCAGTTTATCATCACAATGCTCAGTCGGGAACACAGCGGTGGAGACTTTGACTGCATCACACATGTCTGTGATCACACGTCCCCGTCCCTGAAGCTGGAGGTTTAGTGCAGTGAGATGCTTCGTTATGTTGCACATAAAGCCAGCTCACATCGCCACGTTTCGTCCCGGAGCTCTGTGGTGTGGCGGGACAGTTATGATAAACATCTGATATTTTCTGGCGGGCCGTTGTACCGAGGGCCGATATATGCTGACAATGTAATGACAAGTCTCTAAATGTGTTGATCCTTACGAGGCTTTTCATCTGGGTTATGTTGTCCAGGGCCCAGTTCAGAGTCTGCATTTTTCCTTTTCAAATATGTCTCCATCGTTGTTCGTCTCGTCACCTCAACCTCTCCCATCATTTCATTCTACTGTCCTACATTAACGAGGTCATTACTGCGCTACCTACTGCCACCCACTGGCATGGAAGAGTATTATTACTGAGTCAGACACTATGTTACAGCTCAGACGCTCAACAATGGCAAAGTATTTGCAACAACTAAATCATATTTTTTGGACTCATTAAGTGAAATTGGACATGTTTCCATGGCACACCTGACGATCTCTCACGGCACAGCGGTTGAAAATCACTGTGGTAGAGACCTGTCAATCACGGTGTAGCCCCGCCCTAAAGCATCCCCTGCTTTATGGTCTGTTTGACTCTAAATGGACCATAATGTACTAAATGAACATCATGCTGTATTGAAGAAGACTTGAAACTAGAGATTGAGACCATAAACTCATGTTTACAATGTTTACTGAGGTAATAAATCAAGAGAGAAGTAGAGTCATTTTCTCATAGACTTCTATAGAACCAGAGGAGTCGCCCCCTGGTGGACACTAGAGAGAATGCAGCTTTAACACATGAAGCTTTGGCTTCACTCTTCAGTATTGGGTAAATGGAAGTTTTTAGAAAAAGTCAGAGGATCACCAGAGTCAGTATGATTCATCCTCTGGGGAACATTCGTGGTTCCCAGAGGATGAATCTCTCACTTTCTCTACGACATTTGTGGTTTTGAGTTAAATTCCTCTCCAACTATGGGATGGATTGTGATGAAATGTGGTTCATCCTTCGTGTTGATGAATTGAAATAACTTTGTGGTTCCCATGAATTATTCCTCATTCTTCTTTAGTTTGTTGACCTGAAAGATTGAATTTATAAAGAAAAGTCTTCTCAAACATCTTAACTTCTTTCGGGAGGCGGTGGATCTTTGTGGGTCTGTGTGGATCTGTGTGGGTCTGTGTGGATCCTTGTGGGTCTGTGTGGGTCTTTGTGGGTCTGTGTGGATCTGTGTGGATCCTTGTGGGTCTTTGTAGATCTTTGTGGGTCTTTATGGATCTTTGTGGGTCTTTGTGGATCTTTGTGGGTCTTTGTGGGTCTTTGTGGATCTTTGTGGGTCTTTGTGGATCTTTGTGGATCTTTGTGGGTCTTTGTGGATCTTTGTGGATCTTTGTGGGTCTTTGTGGGTCTTTGTGGATCTTTGTGTCCGTAATCTGCCCCTGAGGTCAGACGGCCATCTGTGGTCCCAGACAGAGAGCATTGTGGGATACGTGAGGAGACGAGTGGATGAGTCATGAATGGATAAATGAAGCGATGAGCTAATGAATGAGTGACATCATAGCTCGTACTTTCTTTTAGAAATAAGTGGTAAACATTGTATCCGCTGTATATTCATCTTATAAATGCTAAACAGGAGGTTAAAGTAAAGTGTTACCTTTGTCATTGAGATTTATTAAACATAACGCTACACATGAAACATGTATTTAGTCACAATAAGTAAAACAAACAAATGAAGAAACTAATCAAAATAAGCTTTAAATACATTTGCTTGTATTCACATTGTTATTTATGAATCCATGTTATGAGATTATTGTTGAACATTGTCAATAATCCTGTTTAATCTGTTTTCAGCCAACATTAATATGTAATTCATCTTCCTTCCTGTTTGACGTTGGATCTGTTGATCCATGAAACCTCGACTCTTCGTCTTTAGCTCTTCTTTCCAGCGGCGATGCCTTCAGTCTGGGTTCGTCCCAGCGGGTCGTCCCCCTCGGTCCTCCGGTGGACCGTCTCTTCCAGCCCCACTTCATCCAGGAAATAGTCAGAACCAAACGCCACTCGGTCCAGGAGTTAGTCCGAGCCCAGCCTCATTTGGTCCACGACATGGGCCGACCGGAGATCCACAAAACGTCCCGTTCTCAGGCCAAGATGGACGCCGCTAACTCCTCCCAGCTCCAGGACGTAGCCAGGACCCGACCGGCTGTGGAGGAAAACCTGGGTGTGGAGGACGAGATGGAGGTGAGTTCAAGGACACGTGTAATAAACTGTAAAGGAGGCTTCAATGTGTGAGTGTCTAAGATGTTACGTTTACAGGAGGAAAGGTTTATCAAAGATGTTAAAGACACAATGTTTTAATACGATGATGTATTTTGTATTTATCTTAATAATCTATCTAACAAATATCTTTCTTTTTTCAGCGTATGGTTCATCTGGTGGTTCCTCAGGAGCCAGGAAGCTACAAGGGAGGCCCAGACTCCACCGACCCAGAGAGGGAGCTCCTCGCTGGGCCGGGAGCTGGAGATGCCTCCCTGGAGGCCTCGGGCTTCTATGGAACAGACATGGAGGACAGAGACAGAGGAGAGGAGGGAGGAGAGGACAGAGAGAGGAGAGGGGGAGAGGGGGAGTGGGAGAGAGACATGGGGGAGGACAAGGAGAGGAGAGGAGGAGAGGACAGAGGAAAGGAAGAAGAGAGGAGAGGAGGAACAGACGATGCCATCCACACAAGCCCAGATCTGGATGCTCTGATCGGTGAGTAGAAATGATCTGAACCTGATGACATCACATGATAAGAAAACCCTCAGGCAGCCACGTTAGCCCCGTTAGCCCCGTTAGCCCCGTTAGCCACGTTAGCCCCGTTAGCCCCGTTAGCCCCGTTAGCCCCGTTAGCCTGAGTCACAAACCTAAAGGAAAATGTTTCATCTTTAAAGGCCTCAGATGTTTACTGCTCTTCTTCTTCTTCTTTGCTGGACAAACCAACAGTAGTCTGGAGATATTGGAATCAAAATAAAAGTTCCCGTCCTACTATGTGATGGAATGTGGTTCATGTTCCCCTCAGGATGAACCGGAATAACTAATGACTTTTCATCTAGCGCCACCATCAGGTCAACATTTCAGATCAGAATCAGGATCAGAACCGTTTATTTGCACATACAAGGAATTGTACTGTAGATACATGTATATATATATATATATATATATATATATATGTATATATATATATATATATATGTATATATATATATATATATATATATATAGATATATATATATATATATATATATATGTATATATATATATATATATATGTATATATATATATATATATATATATATAGATATATATATATATATATGTATATATATATATATATATATGTATATATATATATATATATATATATATATATATATATATATATTGTATGTGGATAGTTCTTCAACAATCAACACAGTGCAACAAACAGAACATATTAAGATTTACAACATCATAAATATAGTGCACAAACAGACAACAGGACTTCAAACAAGTGTGATGTAAGTGTCGTATTTAAATAGGAAACATTAAAGGGATGTGAGGGGAGGGACCGGGAGGAGGTCCTGGGGGTGACAGTCAGTGGGTCCTGGTCTTTGTTTATGAGCCCGACTGCCGACTGAAGAAACTGTTTGTGTGGCGTGAGGTCTTGGTCCTGATGGAGGTCTTGGTCCTGATGGAGATCTTGGTCCTGATGGAGGTCTTGGTCCTGATGGAGGTCTTGGTCCTGATGGAGGTCTTGGTCCTGATGAAGGTCTTGGTCCTGATGGAGGTCTTGGTCCTGATGGAGGTCTTGGTCCTGATGGAGGTCTTGGTCCTGATGAAGGTCTTGGTCCTGATGGAGGTCTTGGTCCTGATGGAGGCCTTGGTCCTGATGGAGGTCTTGGTCCTGATGGAGGTCTTGGTCCTGATGCAGGTCTTGGTCCTGATGGAGGTCTTGGTCCTGATGGACCTCAGCCTCCTGCCAGATGGAAGGGGCACAAACAGTTCATGTCCAGGATGAGAGGGGTCGGATACAATCCTTCTTGCTCGCTTCAGGGTCCTTGAAGCGAACAAGTCCTGGAGGGACGGCAGATTGCAGCCAATCACCCTCTCAGCAGAGTGAATGATGCGCTGCAGTCTGCCCTTGTCCTCGGCTGTGGCTGCAGCGTACCAGACCGTGATGGAGGAGCAGAGGATGGACTCAATGATGGCTGTGTAGAAGTGCACCATCATTGTCTTTGGCAGGTTGAACTTCTTCAGCTGCCTCAGGAAGTTCATCCTCTGCTGAGCCTTCCTGGTGATGGAGCTGATGTTCAGCTCCCACTGGAGGTCCTGGGTTATGATGGAGCCCAGGAAGAGGAAGGACTCCACAGGGTGATAGGGGGAGTCACACAGGGTGATAGGGGGAGTCACACAGGGTGATAGGGGGAGTCACACAGGGTGATGGGGGGGGGGGGAGTCACACAGGGTGATGGGGGGGGGGGGGGTCACACAGGGTGATAGGGGGAGTCACACAGGGTGATGGGGGGAGTCACACAGGGTGATGGGGGGGGGGGGGGAGTCACACAGGGTGATGGGGGGGGGGGGGGGTCACACAGGGTGATAGGGGGAGTCACACAGGGTGATAGGGGGAGTCACACAGGGTGATGGGGGGAGTCACACAGGGTGATAGGGGGAGTCACACAGGGTGATGGGGGGGGGAGTCACACAGGGTGATAGAGGGAGTCACACAGAGTGATAGGGGGAGTCACACAGGGTGATAGAGGGAGTCACACAGAGTGATAGGGGGAGTCACACAGGGTGATAGGGGGAGTCACACAGGGTGATAGGGGGAGTCACACAGGGTGATGGGGGGAGGAAATCCACAATTCAGTCCTCAGGTGTATTCAGTCCTCAGGTGTTTGTGACGCGTCTCTTTGTGTCTCTCAGGATACACTTCATCTGTCAGACCCTCCAGACCCTCCAGACCCTCCAGACCCTCCAGACCCTCCAGACCCTCCCCCCCAACTGAGGGGCAGGATTCTGGGCTACAGGAGCACCGTTCATCCCTGGTGCTGGAGGTGAGGACACCTTGATATGGATGTATTGATGAATATATATTACATGCTATTCTACTCGTTAGGGTTGATGATTCAGCAGTTAATGAATAGAATCAAGCTTTATAAAAACACAAGAAGACAGAAGAAGTCCAACAAACAAAGTCTCACTTTGTGTCTCTAAACGTTTTACATTTGGATTTATTATTTTAATCACAGATATGAGCCAAAGTACTAGTACCACACTGTGAAAATACTCTGTTACAGTGAAAGTACTAATACCACACTGTGAAAATACTCTGTTACAGTGAAAGTACTAATACCACACTGTGAAAATACTCTGTTACAGTGAAAGTACTAATACCACACTGTGAAAATACTCTGTTACAGTGAAAGTACTAATACCACACTGTGAAAAACATTATTAGCATTATTACTTCTACTACTACCACTACAAATATTACAAAAATACTCTTTATACTTAAATACTCTTAATATTTATACTTTAATTGATATAGAACTGAGACTCACAAACAAACAGACGTAGTTTTAGATGCTTTTAAACTTCGCTGCCTCAGCTTTGAATGTCACCACCTCTAGTGTAAATATTAATCATATCATTATTATTATTATATAACAGGCGGGTCCTGTAGAGACAGATCTGTGGGAGGCAGGTCACTCGAGTGGATACGGAGGCCTCCACTCCTCCATCACTACAGCCAGTACTAGTACTAGTACTAGTACTACTACTGCTGGAGGAGGAGACCCTGCAGGAACCGACCCCCCCGAGACCGACACTGGGACAGACTTCGGGCTGCTGGGAAGTTACACTAAAGGTAAGTTTACCTTTCTGTCTCAGAGAGGAAGACGATGAAGAGCTGCTTCCTGTTTCACTTCCTGTTTGTGTCTCCAGAGGACGAAGAGACAGAGAGGGACGAGGAGGACACGGGTCTGGCACACAGAGAAGTATTTACCCAGAATCCCACTGTGGCAGAAGGGGGCGTGGCTCCCAGCAGAGAGCCCCTGCAGCCCAGCGTGGAGGAAGAGGAGGAGCTAGAGGAGGAAGAGCACAGGTTCAAAGGTAAATATTGTACTTTATACTGTACTACATCTCAGAGGTACATATAGTACTTTATACTGGACTACATCTCAGAGGTACATATAGTACTTTATACTGTACTACATCTCAGAGGTACATATAGTACTTTATACTGTACTACATCTCAGAGGTACATATAGTACTTTATACTGTACTACATCTCAGAGGTACATGTAGTACTTTATACTGTACTACATCTCAGAGGTACATATAGTACTTTATACTGTACTCCATCTCAGAGGTACATATAGTACTTTATACTGTACTCCATCTCAGAGGTACATATAGTACTTTATACTGTACTACATCTCAGAGGTACATGTAGTACTTTATACTGTACTACATCTCAGAGGTACATGTAGTACTTTATACTGTACTACATCTCAGAGGTACATGTAGTACTTTATACTGTACTACATCTCAGAGGTACATGTAGTACTTTATACTCTACTACATCTCAGAGGTACATGTAGTACTTTATACTGTACTACATCTCAGAGGTACATGTAGTACTTTATACTGTACTACATCTCAGAGGTACATATAGTACTTTATACTGTACTACATCTCAGAGGTACATATAGTACTTTAAACTGTACTACATCTCAGAGGTACATATAGTACTTTATACTGTACTACATCTCAGAGGTACATATAGTACTTTAAACTGTACTACATCTCAGAGGTACATATAGTACTTTATACTGTACTACATCTCAGAGGTACATATAGTACTTTAAACTGTACTACATCTCAGAGGTACATATAGTACTTTATACTGTACTACATCTCAGAGGTACATATAGTACTTATTATTGTACTACATCTCAGAGGTACATATAGTACTTTATACTGTACTACATCTCAGAGGTACATATAGTACTTTATACTGTACTACATCTCAGAGGTACATATAGTACTTTATACTGTACTACATCTCAGAGGTACATATAGTACTTTAAACTGTACTACATCTCAGAGGTACATATAGTACTTTATACTGTACTACATCTCAGAGGTACATATAGTACTTTATACTGTACTACATCTCAGAGGTACATATAGTACTTTATACTGTACTACATCTCAGAGGTACATATAGTACTTTAAACTGTACTACATCTCAGAGGTACATATAGTACTTTATACTGTACTACATCTCAGAGGTACATATAGTACTTATTATTGTACTACATCTCAGAGGTACATATAGTACTTTAAACTGTACTACATCTCAGAGGTACATATAGTACTTTATACTGTACTACATCTCAGAGGTACATATAGTACTTTAAACTGTACTACATCTCAGAGGTACATATAGTACTTTATACTGTACTACATCTCAGAGGTACATATAGTACTTTATACTGTACTACATCTCAGAGGTACATGTTGTACTTTATACTGTACTCCATCTCAGAGGTACATCTAGTACTTATTACTGTACTACATCTCAGAGGTACATATAGTACTTTATACTGTACTCCATCTCAGAGGTACATATAGTACTTTATACTGTACTACATCTCAGAGGTACATGTAGTACTTTATACTGTACTACATCTCAGAGGTACATGTTGTACTTTATACTGTACTCCATCTCAGAGGTACATCTAGTACTTATTACTGTACTACATCTCAGAGGTACATGTAGTACTTTATACTGTACTACATCTCAGAGGTACATGTAGTACTTTATACTGTACTACATCTCAGAGGTACATATAGTACTTTATACTGTACTCCATCTCAGAGGTACATATAGTACTTTATATTGTACTCCATCTCAGAGGTACATATAGTACTTATTATTGTACTCCATCTCAGAGGTACATATAGTACTTTATACTGTACTACATCTCAGAGGTACATCTAGTACTTATTACTGTACTACATCTCATCTTATTGTACTTGTATTTAAGGCGTTAGACCACGTGACAGTGAGGAGGAGGAGGGAACCAGACCCAGTCAGATCTTCCCACTCACCACAGGCCCCGCCCCCACTGTCGGCTTCACCAACTCGTCCTGGGATTGGCTGGAGAAGACCACGTCCCGGCAGACCCAGAGGTCAGAGGTCAGGGGAGGCGGGGTCACAGAGGAGAACCAGCAGGTACAGGAGGAGGTCTCCATGACGACGTGGTCCAACGTTTATGAATGAATTCATATTAACGAGTTCTCTTTGATTTTCAGGTGATGTGTGTCGACTGGAGCAAACTGTCTGAGAGAGGATACGTCCTCCTGAACACCACCGACAACCTCAACTGTGTGAGTACTACTATGTCTACATTCTATATATATATACTAGTGCTGGGCAACGATTACAATATTTAATCTCATTGTTATGGCAAAGTCCAATATTGAATCAAAAGTAGTGTATTGCTCACTTTTATTTTAAAGTACTGCTATATGAACAACAGGTCAATAACATTTGGTTTGTAAACACTTTAAACACATCCGGTTCTTGTTAACAGCAGTATTCCCTTTACACAGTAGAGTTCTATCTCTTCACTATCTGTGCTCAGTGTGCTGACTGGATGTGAAACGTTCCACTGCTGTGAACATGAACACAATGTTTCAGCACGTTTCATCTAAATGTGTGTCTTGTGTCTTCATGACAGTCAGAGCAGGTGAATGCAGCTCTACTGTTCATCAATATAATGCTGTAACTCAGAGCTGATGATGGTTACCCAGCGATGTCCAGTAGTCTCCAGTGAGAGCAACAGCTGCTGCTCGTTGTAACGCCGTCGCTGTTGTAGTCCTCTCCTTTAATACAACTCGTGTCTTCTTCTTGTGACGGTGCGTCTCGAGGCTCATACGTGACGTCATTCGTTGATCCTAAAGGTGCGTTCACACCAAACGCGACGCGAACGCACCTTGAGAACGTTCCTCAGACCGACATCTTCCACAACACTAACCGGCTGCAGTTTGTCTCCACTTCTCTGTAGCATCTGTTAGCTTGTGTTTAGTTTATCTCTACTTCTCTGTAGCATCTGTTAGCTTGTCTTTAGTTTATCTCTACTTCTCTGTAGCATCTGTTAGCTTGTCTTTAGTTTATCTCTACTTCTCTGTAGCATCTGTTAGCTTGTCTTTAGTTTATCTCTACTTCTCTGTAGCATCTGTTAGCTTGTCTTTAGTTTATCTCTACTTCTCTGTAGCATCTGTTAGCTTGTCTTTAGTTTATCTCTACTTCTCTGTAGCATCTGTTAGCTTGTCTTTAGTTTGTCTCCACTTCTCTGTAGCATCTGTTAGCTTGTCTTTAGTTTATCTCTACTTCTCTGTAGCATCTGTTAGCTTGTCTTTAGTTTATCTCTACTTCTCTGTAGCATCTGTTAGCTTGTGTTGATAAAAGCTTGACTTAAAACAAGCTGCACTGGAAGCAGAGCAACTGAGGAACACAGTAGCTGTGCAATGAGAACATAAGATTATGGGAAAAATATTTGTATACATTATAATACATGTAGTGTATTTAAGAAACATTATTAAATTATAAAATAGTTATAACTTTGTGATTCTGTTTAGGCCAGCAGAGAAGGCTTTGCAGGGCCTGACGGCCCACCACTGGTATATACATATAAATGTATAAATATGTGTGTGTGCGTGTGTGTGTGTGTGTGTGTGTGTGTGTGCGTGTGTGTGTGTGTGTGTGTGTCTCTGTGTGTGTGTGTGTGTGTGTGTGTGTGACAGGAGGAGTTCCGCGTGGATCACGGTGTTCGGCTGTTGAAGGTCATTGAGCGCGTGTTCGCTCGGAGGATGAACAGCCCTGAAGGATCATGGGCCGTCTACCTCAGCAAGCCGACACACCAACAGCACCAACTAATGATGAACGTGGTGTCTGAACACGGTACACACACATACACACACACACACACACACACACACACACACACACACACACACACACACACAGAGACACACACACACACACACACACACACACACACACACACACACACACACACACACACACACACACACACACACACACATTTAGGCCTGTGTGACCGTTGACTCCTGTGTCTCCTCCAGGTGTCGTATCCACTAAGGAGTTGCTCGGCATGCTGGGAGAGATCCGGAGGATGCTGACTCAGGTAACGTCTTCAGGTTTCTGTGAGTCTCAGATCCGTCCTCATTCTGAGATCTGTTAATGATCAGAAGAACATTCAAAGAGTTTACCTTCGTTTATTGGTGCTTCAGAAACAATCGCAGTAAGAAACATATGTTTGAGAGAGCAGACGTTCAGAGTATGAATAATATTCACAATGTGCAGAAATATTAATCCAGAAGTGTTAATGTGACGCATTGATTGATTTGATTCTCTTTCAATCTGGAATCAGAATTCATTTTGTCGGCATCAAAAAGGAAAATATCTGTTTTCCTGACCATGTTTTCTGTAAAAATATATAATCATATATATGTATTAGTGCTGGGCAAGTTAACGCGTTATTATCGCGTTAACGCATTCATTAATTAACGCCGACGATTATTTTATCGCGCGTTAACGCAGTTTTTGTTTTTTTATTATTAAGAGGACATTTTTAACACAAGAACTGAAGTGAAACTGTGTGTGTGTGTGTGTGTGTGTGTGTGTGTGTGTGTGTGTGTGTGTGTGTGTGTCACCAGCTGGGTGTCCAGAACTACAGCTCTACCAGCAGCTGTCAGCCTCGTCCCAGTCAGACCCGCAGTGACTACGGGAAGCTGTTTGTGGTTCTGGTGATCATCGGCTCCGTGTGTCTGGTCATCATCACATCTGGATTCATCTACATCTGCTGGCAGAGACGGCCGCCGGCCACCAAGACCACGGTGGGTCAGCAGACGAGTACTCCTACTTCACTGGAGTATTTACAAGTACTCCTACTTCACTGGAGTATTTACAAGTACTTCTACTTCACTGGAGTATTTACAAGTACTCCCACTTCACTGGAGTATTTACAAGTACTTCTACTTCACTGGAGTATTTACAAGTACTCCTACTTCACTGGAGTATTTACAAGTACTTCTACTTCACTGGAGTATTTACAAGTACTCCTACTTCACTGGAGTATTTACAAGTACTTCTACTTCACTGGAGTATTTACAAGTACTTCTACTTCACTGGAGTATTTACAAGTACTCCTACTTCACTGGAGTATTTACAAGTACTTCTACTTCACTGGAGTATTTACAAGTACTTCTACTTCACTGGAGTATTTACAAGTACTTCTACTTCACTGGAGTATTTACAAGTACTCCTACTTCACTGGAGTATTTACAAGTACTTCTACTTCACTGGAGTATTTACAAGTACTTCTACTTCACTGGAGTATTTACAAGTACTTCTACTTCACTGGAGTATTTACAAGTACTTCTACTTCACTGGAGTATTTACAAGTACTCCTACTTCACTGGAGTATTTACAAGTACTCCTACTTCACTGGAGTATTTACAAGTACTTCTACTTCACTGGAGTATTTACAAGTACTTCTACTTCACTGGAGTATTTACAAGTACTTCTACTTCACTGGAGTATTTACAAGTACTCCTACTTCACTGGAGTATTTACAAGTACTTCTACTTCACTGGAGTATTTACAAGTACTTCTACTTCACTGGAGTATTTACAAGTACTTCTACTTCACTGGAGTATTTACAAGTACTTCTACTTCACTGGAGTATTTACAAGTACTCCTACTTCACTGGAGTATTTACAAGTACTCCTACTTCACTGGAGTATTTACAAGTACTCCTACTTCACTGGAGTATTTACAAGTACTTGTACATCACTGGAGTATTTACAAGTACTTTACAAGAACTCCAGTACATCTCAGAGGACTTCATTTTTAAAACACTGCATATTTGTAACGATTCATAATTAAAACAGATGAATTTACTTTATTTTATTGTTACACTGCAGTGCTACTATTCTTACTGCAGTTAAACATCTTAAGTACTCACTCCATCAAAATAAAAGCATTTGTTTGACTTCCAAAAAAACAATAATTACGTTAATATTCTGTTAAACACGACATGTTGAGGATCTGAAGCTTCTTTTACATTTATTCTGATTGAACTGTTTGATTTAAATGTTTTTGATAGATTTGATGGAGACGTGTTTGAATATGTATATTATATTTACATTTACATTTATATTTATATTTATATTTATATTTATATTATATTTACATTTACATTTACATTTACAATTATATTTATATTTATATTTATATTTATATTTATATTATATTTACATTTACATTTACATTTACAATTATATTTATATTTATATTTATATTTATATTTATATTTATATTATATTTACATTTACATTTATATTTATATTTATATTTATATTTATATTACATTTACATTTACATTTATATTTATATTTACATTTACATTTACATTTACATTTATATTTACATTTACATTTACATTTATATTTATATTTATATTTATATTTATATTTATATTTATATTTATATTTATATATATATTACATTTACATTTACATTTACATTTACATTTACATTTATATTTATATTTATATTTATATTATATTTACATTTACATTTACATTTATATTTATATTTATATTTATATTTATATTACATTTACATTTACATTTACATTTACATTTACAATTACATTTACATTTACATTTATATTTACATTTACATTTATATTTATATTTATATTTATATTTATATTTATATTTATATTTATATTTATATATATATTATCATTTACATTTACATTTATATTTATATTTATATTTATATTTATATTTATATTTATATTTATATTTATATTTATATTTATATATATATTATATTTACATTTACATTTACATTTACATTTACATTTACATTTATATTTATATTTACATTTATATTTATATTTATATTTATATTTATATTTATATTTATATTTATATTTATATTTATATTTATATATATATTATCATTTACATTTACATTTATATTTATATTTACATTTATATTTATATTTATATTTATATTTATATTTATATTTATATTTATATTTATATTTATATATATATTATATTTACATTGACATTGACATTTACATTTACATTTATATTTACATTTACATTTACATTTACATTTACATTTATATTTATATTTATATTTATATTTATATTTATATTTATATTTATATTTATATTTATATTTATATATTGTCATCTCAGTTCCGCGCTGAAGAACTTCACTTTGTGGAGAACAGTTGCCACGACAACCCCACCCTGGACATAACCAACGACAACCAGCCTGAGATGAGCGAGAAGAAGAAGAAGCCGAGCACCAATGGGCTCGCTGGGGGGGGAGAAGGAGGCGGGGCCGAGAGCAGTCGCTGGCAGGTGATTGGATGAATCTTTAAGTGGATGTTTGGATGATTAACAATCTGATGTTTGGTTCATTTTAGTCTCCTCCTTCTTTCTTCTTCAGGTGTTTGTGAATCAGGCAGTGACCGAGGAGGAGGAAGAGGAGCAGGACACTCATCTCTGATGGAGGAAGAGGAAGAAGAGGAGGAAGAGGAGGCAGGTTATAAAGGTCTCTGATAGACTGATGAAAGGTGGAGCCTAGAAGGAGAAGAAGGAGAAGGAGACAGTAGAGGAAGAGAGAGGAGGAGGCTCAGAGGAGGTGAAGCAGGAGGAGTCTCTGACGTCGTCATGGGTTTTTATCTCATTAGAATTCATGGAGAGAATGAACGTCTCTAAAGAACGAGATGTTAGATCAAAGTCACCATGAAGCTCCTGAAACGTCTGAATGTAGAGTTACAGCATGTAGAGCAGCTTTAAGATGAATGTAACTCAGTACATTTACTCAAATGTTCTTTCCTCGTTTACATTTGTTTCTTCGCTACATTTATCTGAAAAGCTAAAGTTACTCTATAAAACATTTGCTGAGTTTATAAAAGGTTCTGCATTAATAAAGATAACACTGACCCCAGAGACCCCAGAGACCCCAGAGACCCCAGAGACCCCAGAGACCCCAGAGACCCCTCTGAGCTCCTCACAATCAGACACTTTGAAAGTCATTTTTTTGGCACTTTATCGATTCCTCTTGGAAACCGTGACTATGATCATTGAAATGCTGCATCATGTTAAATGTATATATATGTATATACAGTATATATATATATTATATATATATATTGTATATATATATATATATAGATAACATTCATAAGGACGGTTGTTTACTGTTCATAATATGCTTTTTTTATGAGTGTTGGAATGGCTGCTGTAGCTCCGGCTAACTGTTGAAGCAACGACTCACGGGCAACATTTAGAGGACAAAAGCATGATGTCACTAGTGACAGTGTTCTAGTCACCAAACCCCAAGTCCAAGTCCCAAGTCTTTGATGTTTTAATGGAAAGGGATTTAGTCTGAGTCACTATGGTAATGTTTGATTCGCTTTAATCGAGTCACTACGTTCATGTCTGAGTCAATACATTCATGTCCGAGTAACTAAGTTCATGTCTGAGTCAATACGTTCATGTTTGAGTCAAGACGTTTATGTCTGAGTCAATACATTCATGTCCGAGTAACTAAGTTCATGTCTGAGTCAATACGTTCATGTCTGAGTCAATACGTTCATGTCCGAGTCAATACATTCATGTACGAGTCACTAAGTTCATGTTTGAGTCAATACGTTCATGTCCGAGTCACTAAGTTCATGTTTGAGTCAATACGTTAATGTCTGAGTCAATACATTTATGTCTGAGTCAATACGTTCATGTCTGAGTCAATACGTTCATGTCTGAGTCAATACGTTCATGTCTGAGTCAATACGTTCATGTCTGAGTCAATACATTCATGTACGAGTCACTAAGTTCATGTTTGAGTCAATACGTTCATGTCCGAGTCAATACGTTCATGTCCGAGTCAATACATTAATGTACGAGTCACTAAGTTCATGTTTGAGTCAATACGTTCATGTCCAAGTCACTAAGTTCATGTTTGAGTCAATACGTTCATGTCTGAGTCAATACATTCATGTCTGAGTCAATACGTTCATGTCAGAGTCACTACAGTCATGTCCGAGACACACAGCAAAGGGCAGCGGGTCGAACCCGGGTCTCTGCCGAGGACTCAGTCTGTTGTTACAGATGGTATTTGATGAAGATGTTGCCCGTGTTTCAGCTCTTTTACTCTGACGGGTCTCTATGTAACAATATGCTTCACTATAACTGTAAACTCTTTGTCCGCTCAGCAGGATTTATGGAGGAATGAGTCCTGAACGAGTCCTGAATGAGTTGTCGAGTCCTGAATGAGTCGTCAACGAGTCCTTAATGACTCCTGAACGAGTCCTGAATGATTCCTGAACGAGTCCTGAATGATTCCTGAACGAGTCCTGAATGATTCCTGAACGAGTCCTGAATGATTCCTGAGTCCTGAACGAGTCTTGAACGAGTCCTGAACGAGTCCTGCATCGTAGTCGATCTGTTTCTGCATGCAGCTTTCAGCCCTGCAGAGAATAATAAAGATTCTGCTTCTGTTTTCTGCTCAAAGCCTGAATGAAAGAGTTTCATGTTTCAGTTTAACGGAGACAAACTTTTTAGCTTTTTGTTAGAAATCAGCTGAACGCTTCACAGATTCTCATCGTTTGACTTGTTTTCTCAGATGTGTTTTCTGATAGCAGCTTTGTGTGTTTGTTAGTGAAGTCAATAATTATTCAGTTGCAGCACAAAACAACAACCAAGAGACAAAGTTAGTTTCCTGGAAACATTTTAACCAGATTTTTGTTTTTATTCATCCATCTCTGGTCTTTTATTTTACAGAACTTTAACTTTTAAACGTTTATTTATGTTAATCACACACCGTCTCACTCTTTTGGTTGTCTGTGTAATAAGTTAAACGGGAGAAATAAAGTTTGAAGAAAATGTGATTTCTCGTCATTTTCGCTCCTTCTACCCTGAACTGTTCTGGATCATTAAATGAATAGACGAGTGGTTTGGAGTCATCTTACAGAGGATTCCTGGTTTGAAATCTTACGGCAGGTGATATTCTGTCTTTGTTTTACGGACAGAGGATGTCCTTTGCTGTACAGATTATAATGTGTAAAGAACTGCCTGAATACAGACGGCATATAAGTGTAGCACCAGGGACTGGACCACACTGGACCACTGGACCACTGTACTAAAGGACGCATATCACCCGTGCAGCTTTGGGTCTCTGATCACAGTCTGGTTCATCTTCTCCAGACCTACAGGCAGAAACTAAAATCTGCAAAGCCTGAGGTGAAGACTGAAGAGATGGACCAACGAGGCAAAGCTGGAGTCACAGTCCTGCTTTGTCTGCACTGATTGGAGTGTTTGTGAGGCTGCTGCAGACCTGGATGAGCTCACTGACACTGTGACATCATACATCAGTTTCTGTGCCGACTAAAACCTTCTGCATGTATAACAACAATAAACCTGGTTCACTGCAAGACTCAGGCAGCTTCGTCGGGCTAAGGAGGAGGCCTACAGAAGTGGGGACAGGATCCTGTACAACCAGACCAGGAACACATTGACGAGGGAGATCAGAGGAGCTAAGAGGAGCTACACTGAGAAGATGGAAAACTGGTTTTCAGCCAACGACCCCTCAGTGTGGAGAGGCCTGCAGGTCCTCACCAACTACAGGAGACATCACAGCCGAAAACATGCGTTGGAATACGAAGCGTGTGATATTACGGTCCTCGGATTCGAGGTCGTCAACCAGTAATGTCAGTGCGAGTGAAACATGAAGCCAAAGGGTCAGACGTCGCTTCAAGAGGCACTTGCTCGAGGCAGCTTATGACAAGAAAAGCAAGCGGTGGAGCGACATTACGGACGCAATAACGATCCAGCTCTGCAAGGACATGGTCCGGCTACAGACAGTCGAGAAAGACTCAGAGCAATGATTCAAACACTGGATCCAAGGTACGTCTCAGTGCACGTCATCAGTGATGACTGGGAGTTGCGCAACCAGTTTGCAAACGTCGTATTTCATAGAGGGCGATAAGAAGCTGTACATGGAGGGACTTAGGACCCAGGGGACTGTAGGTGAAGGAAACAGGAAGTGACGGAAGACACGCCACACAAACAGCTGTTCACCGCCGGCTGGCCGGTTGTTAGTTTACGGCGTTAATTAATGAATGCGTTAACGCGGAAAAATAAATACCGTGATATACCGTGAAACCGGGAGAATCTTAAAAAAATACCGTGATACACGTTTGGTCATCCCGCCCAGCACTAGGCCCGGTTTAACGTATTATAATCTTCATCACGTTTAACTTCCAGCTGTGTAACAAGTTATGACCCCGACACAGCTGGAGCGGTTTGAGTGATTAAAAGGATTTAACGGGTTCATTGTTATACCTTTAAGATGATCACTTTTACTTTATACAACAAACACGTCAAATATTTACTTCTGTAGTTTAATCTCAAGACTTGTTAAATTATAGATTTGTGACAACGGAAGAAGTATGAAGAGCCGCTTCTCTTCTCCTGAAATATTAAAGAAGGAAAATACATTTTAAATAAACAAGTTCTACGAGAGATGAAAGAGGAGAAGAAGAATAAACACACCGCGTGTACCAACTACTCAGAAAGTATCTTTAAAGAACTTTAGTTTTATATTACTGAGACACAGTTTAACACGTTGAGAGAAAAACTTTATTTAAATTAAAATCAAAGCAATAATGCAACACACACACTTAATGAAATAATCAGAAAGAGAACGTCACCCCATGCACAAGAAAAACTAACCAGCGAAGAAGAAGAGACATTCACTCTGAGGAGGAGAGCTGCAGAGCATTGTGGGTAATAACAAGAGGACAGATCTCAGCATCATTGTTCACAGCAGTCATTGATTGTCAGCGTTACGTTGCTCGTTGCCTCTCTTCTCTCCAGAGCAACTTCAACACTAACTGGGTTTAAAGTTCATCACCATGACACAGAGAAACAAACATGGCCGCCAGTCAGACTCCACACGTCTCTCAGCAGGTTTGTGGGAGTTTTGGCAGCTTTTTTTTTGGAGAAACCGGCGTGGCTCTCGAGTAACGCTGGAAGTAAACGAGGACCAGAAGAGGAACCAGACCACTGAACCACAGCTCAGCGCAGACACAAACTCATTCAAATGTTGAGTGAAACGTTGCAGATATTGAAATATGTTTGTCCTTCTCGTATCGTTTCAAGTCCTCATCGTCCTGTTACATAGAAGTCTACAGAGCCTCTCCTCAAGTCTCTCTACAGCCCCCATAATCCTCTCCTCCTCTACCGAGCGCTCTCTGTATTCACCCCCCAGTCACTCACATTACGGTAGATTTATTCTCCAGCGACGCCTCGTTCCCCTTCACCCCCCCATATCTCTTATTATTTAACTCCTAGGTCCCGACGATGTTGGGGTCGTGGGCGGCGTCCGGCAGCGCGGCGTCCTGGCAGTGGTACAGGAAGCAGTTCCCCCAGCAGCTGTAGCAGATGAGGAAGAGGGCGGCGAGGAAGACCAGAGCACAGATGGTGCAGGGCTTCCTCTCCAGCAGGAAGCTCAGCAGGTAGAAGCCCATGAACATGGAGTGGTTGAACCACAGCGCCGGGTTCAGAGGCTTGGGGATGAGCAGCACAGGGAGCAGCCACTGGAGGCAGTACATGGTGTCTCTTCTGGGGGGGTCCGGTTCAGGTCCACGTGGGTGGAGGTCTCTGCAGGAGAGCGACCGTAGAAGATGGTGAGATGTTTGAGAGTCGTCCTATCTGATGGAGCAGAGGTCAGAGGTCATCTCTGGAGACTGCAGAGGACAGAAGAGACGAGAAGTCCACCATCACTGACTCAACGGGTTTAGTGTGTTTGGTGAAAAGCAGCAGAACTACACAACTTCAGATTGATGGTCTCACTGCGCTGCAGACAACAACGGGGAACAACTTGTTCTCAGACTTCTACGATATCTTTAGGTTCTGATGCAATCAACTGGAAAAACAAAAGGTCTTTATTATCTTAAATAAATCATTAAAATAATCACGAGTTGGCCTCATATCTCACATGTAACGCTTGTGTTGAACACTTCGTTCAGCTCATTTAAATGATAGAAGATGCTCACAGCACGTCTCTCCTTCACTTCATGCTATGAGCTCCTTTAACAGCTGCACACTGGTGTGTTTATAGGCTATTAATATATAAATGTATATATATACACACATTAATATACACTATTACATCCCAGGATAGACATCACCTGATATCTAGTTAGTCAGAATAATGAGACTTCAGACCCACTTAGATGACTAACCCCATGTTAATGACTAAAAGTACAGTATTTACATGTTACTTCCTTATAGGGCCTGATGCTGTTAGCTTAGCATCGCAGCTAACGTTAACTAGCTACGCACTGAGCAACCTCGTGTCATTGTACACGTATGTGAAGGCTAACATTACGTCTAGAACACATTAAAAGGAGAAACAGTCAAAACAATCCACTTTAACGTTAAAGCTGATCTGAGATCAGTGTTAACCGTTTTAAGTTTAGATTTGTAGTTTAGAGATCAAACTAGAACTCTAAAGTAGCTCCACGTACTCGTGAAGGTAGATTCCGGTAGGTACGGTTAGTTATGAACACGTTCACTGTAGACTAAAGAACAGCACGTATCGGAGGCTAGTTAGCTTAGCTTGGCTTAGCTTGAAATACAACAGATTTAACGTTAACGTACCGTAACGTAACTGACGTATCACAGCGGGACAGTTCCCCGTGTCGTTACGTAGTTGTGGTCTTTGTGTTTAGAATGTGTTTATAGAATAAAGTGAACAAACCTGACATGTTTTGAGCTCGTTCTCAGCAGAGAGCAACCACCAACAGATCACTGCGTACGTAGCATGCTAGCTAGCTAACCAGCTAACAAGCATTAGCGCTAGCTGGAAGGACCCCTGGTGCAAAGCGAGAGGTAGACGATGTTCTGCCTGAATACAATTTACTCAGCAGGTTTATCCAGCAGTGCGCCAGATTAGGGGAAGTATTCAGGTCCTTTAATTAAGGAGAAGTACTACTACTACACGGCAGAAATACTACTAATAATATAAGTAAAAGTACTAATACCACACGGCAGAAATACTAATAATAATATAAGTAAAAGTACTACTACCACACGGCAGAAATACTAATAATAATATAAGTAAAAGTACTACTACCACACGGCAGAAATACTAATAATAATATAAGTAAAAGTACTACTACTACACGGCAGAAATACTAATAATAATATAAGTAAAAGTACTACTATCACACGGCATAAATACTCTGTTATAATTAGTGCTACATTTAAAATGTGAAAGTATAATCAGTAATCAGAAGCCTGCTCAATGCAGAAGAATGTGAACATTACATCATGTGATTATTATTACTCATGCATTAATGTAAAAGGGGGAGTTTTCATTTGCAATGACTTTTGCATAAAAAATTACTGAACAATTATCTAAATAATAATGTAATCTTGTGTCACTAATCATTCCAGCTCTACTTGTACATTTGCATATGTTTTTTGTGCAAAAATCTTAATTTGTAAAGTAATCAAAGAGGTCAAGTAAATGTAGCGCATTGAAAAGAACATTATACTTCCATTTGAATGGTTGTGGAGTAGAGATATAAAGTTGCATGAGAAGAATATTAAAATAAAGTACATTACCTGAGTTAATGAGTCCCACGACATGTGTATCAGACGTTATTGGCCACATGTGTGTACGCAGGTTTCTACTTCGCTCTCAATGTACAAACACACGTTTACAATAAACAAGAACAAAATATATGAAGAATAAAACAAGGGCAACAAAAAAAGGAAAGTAGAACAGATGTATATATAAACATTTAACAACTATATACAATTTAAGTATAAACATATATACAAAAAGAGTATATATATATATATATGTATATATATGTATATATATACTGCATATATGAACATAAACCTATAAACAACAGTGTCAATGGAATGGATGTGATAGTGCAGACAGAGGTAGTAGTGCAGTTTGCCTGATTCATTGTTCATCAGAGTGACGGCAGAAAGAAGCTGTTCCTGTCTGGTGGTTTTGGCGTACAGAGCTCTGTAGCTCCTACCAGAGGGGAGGAGGTGAACAGCTTGTGTCCAGGGTGTGAAGGTCTGCAGAGATCTTTCAGCCCGTCTCCTGACTCTGGAGGTGAACAAGTCCAGGATGGAGGACAGGCTGGAACCAATGATCCTCTCTGCAGACCTGACAGTCCGTTGTAGTCTGTTCCTGTCCTGTTTGGTGGATCCAAACCACACAGTGATGGAGGAGCAGAGAACAGACTGATGATGGTGGAGTAGAACAGGATCAGCAGCTCCTGAGGCAGGTTGAACTTCCTGAGCTGGAGCAGGAAGTACAACCTCTGCTGGGCCTTTTTCCTGATGGTGTTGATGTTGGGGGCCCACTTCAGGTCCTGGGAGATTGTGGATCCCAGAAACCTGAAGGTCTCCACAGCAGACACAGTGTTGTTGAGTATGATGAGGGGGGTCAGTGTTGGGGGGCTCCTCCTGAAGTCCACTGTCATCTCCTCAGTTTTGAGCTTGTTGAGCTCCAGGTTGTTCTGACCACACCAGAGGACCAGCTGCTCAACCTCCCGTCTGTAGCAGACTCATCACCGTCCCTGATGAGGCCGATGACCGTTGTGTCGTCTGAGAACTTCAGGTTAGTGATGGACGTGGGCCGGTATTGGACCAGCACAACCCCGTCGGCCTACCGGGAAATCCCCTATGGCCAGCCCACCCTGGCGGAGGTGATGGAGTAAGTTGCTCGTGTTGCCACCAGAGGCAACAACAGCGGCTCAACAAACTTTACAATATATCGTCTTTTGATCAACGTCGGATTTTTTAAAACCAAAAACCCTCCAAACAGCAGAGCCAGCTCCTCTCTTGGGCACAGACTCTATCGGTGCATCTCCTGCATCGCTCTGTTCTGTTCTTTACTGTAGCGACGGAGCTTCTTCTAGCTGTTAGCAGACTGTACCCAGCATGCCGTTCGGCGGGGTCATTTTATAAATGTACAATTATTAGTGTTAAACATTGTTTATGTGTCACAAACTGTTGTGTCGTGGTGTTTGTCCTGTTAAAGAGCGTTAGTTGTGGGTTATTAATTGTTATAAAGTTATAACTATGATTAGAGGTATGATTTAGCTGCCTGTTGAAGAGTTGCAGCAGTTGTCTCGGCTGTGCACCGGTATGACGGTGTGTGAAAAATTCACATCATACGGGAAATTAAAACCGGTATACCAGTACCGCCCAGCACTACCAGGGGTCTTCAACATTGTTCAGGCCAAGGACCCCAAACTGGTAGAGGTGGAGCAGGGACCCCCGACTATGTATATTGTATAACATTGTGTTTTATATTAAACTGGGCCTCGTGCCATGTATAAACATACCTCTTTACTGTGCATTCAGTACTAAGCTATTCACATAATACACAGGTTCATATCTTCATGTTTTCATTGTAGACATGAAGGTCCAGTGAGGAGGGGGGCCGTGACACTGACATTCATAAACACACCGTGTCAACTGATACCAATGTTAATATCAACACAGTCTGTTAATCACATGATAATCATGAACACAAGCTGTTCAGATTCATGTTTTCATTTTAAACATGAATGAGTGATGGTCTATTAGTGCCACTGCCATGCATCAACACACCTGTTATCTTACAATACTGAACTATTACAATAACGGACACATTCATGTTTGGAAAATAAAAAAAAATAAAGAAAAGTTTAATTGTCTAATCAACCAAAGATTCCGCGGACCCCTGTTGACGACCTCTGCCCCAGAGGATGAACCCTGTGACTTTTGTTGTCCTTTGACTTTTCATCTCGTGCCACCATGAGGTGAGATATCTGGACTATTGGATGCTGAGCCGTGATGCGTTTGATGTCCTCGGGATGAACTGTAAAACTGGATGATCACTAAAACGTTCATCTAGCGCCATCATCAGGTCATATTCCCATCAGCCTCAGCTGTGCTTTGTGTTTATTGCTCATTAACAGATGTTAGCATGCTAACACGCTAACCTGATCAACATTAAACATCTTTAGAATGTTTGTTATACATTATAACATCTGATTTAGAGCTCTGGTATGCTGAACATGTTCCCTGTTGTAAGGATCACATTTGTTGAACTAAAAACCTCCATAAACACGACGCAGAGTTGACTTGTACTTTCTCTGCCTTGCACACAAAAAGCTGACGAACATCTTCTTCTCACGACATTTTATCGACCTCACAAACATTCCTTAATGTCCCAGTCAGAGGTCAAAGGTCAGTTTAACCCCATCCTCAGCTTCACTTCACTCCACCAGTCCAGCAGAGGGATCATCATCAACTATCCAAGAGGAGAACCATGAAAGAATAAACACTGAAGCTAATATGAAGGTTACAACACACAAGCTCTTTATTTCAGGTGGAAATAATAATAATAAATGTTAAGAATTTACAGCTTCCAGCTCCTTAATTATCTGTTTCTTTCAGTTGATAAATCAGAGTTAACTGAACAAAAGAATCAAACAAAAACAAGACATTTTAGAGACAAAACAAACAATCCATTAATCAACTAAATCATTATTTATAATGAAAATAACAGCTGATCCAGTGGCTCATTAATGAATGAAGTCATATTCTTTAAGTTTTGACACATCTTTAACTCTTTCATGCATTAAAGCATCAGTTTAGCACCTGTTTTGTACCTTTTTATAAAGTCTTAGTATTCTTCATTGTTGCCTCAGGACTGAACTCTTCTTAAGGCTAAATCAATGCTAATCAATGCTAATCAATGCTAATCAATGCATCAATACGTATCTCCAATGACAACTCGCCCAAAACAAAGCAAAGTATGAAACTCTGGAGTAAATTCTGCTTGTGAAGAACAGAGTGAAAGCTTTTAAATGCTGGTTTGACCTACGATCCTCTAGAGTCCCTGAATGTCACATCTCAGCAGCTCCATTATGTTCAAAAGCTGATGAAAACAATGAAGTAGAATTGAATAGAATCAGCTTTCTCTGTTTGAACCTGGGTTTAATGTTCACATCATAGTTTGGCTCATTATGCTTCTTAATCACACACTTATGACATTATGTATAATATGAATACATTTCTCCTTCATTTTGCAATAAAACAACCATGTAGACCTTTAAATGAAGTCATTCTTCTTCATGCAAAAACTCAACAAAATAAATTCACGTTTCCAGTAAAGTCTGAGGATGAAGCAGAGAAAGTTCCTCTTCCTCATTCATCATGAAGGAACCACAGAGCTCTTCAAACTTCAATCAGAAAGTACGATTCACGGACACTTCCTCTGGTCTCTGCCCGTCTGGATCAGAGACTCTTCATGTCGGATCCCACCAGAGACCAGGTCCACACCTGTTTCCTAGAGGAAGGTGCTCTCAGTCTCCTGGTTCTGGTGGACCTCCTCCTGCCTTTCAGTGTACAGCTGGTCCATCCTCTGGAAGGCCAGGTGGCCCTTTTTACCTGCACACGAACAGATAGAGATCATAATAATAATAACAATACCATTATATACTAATGAATTCAAATATGATTCATGTTTGTACCAAAAGAGAGGACAGTTTCTCTGGCAGCGCTGCAAAGATCTTCATCAGCTGATCTCCACAAATCTGATATGTGGTCCACGCTCTCTGTGGCCCTGAGGCATTTAAGAGCCAGACAGGAGCCATGTTGGATCTGAACATCAGGGCTTTTCAAACTCTCTGTGTAGTAAACTATGGCCTGGAGGAAGAAGAAGAAGAGGAAGATGAGGAGGAAGAGGAAGAAGAGGAGGAAGAGGAGGTCAACACAGAGATCTCTGGTGTACCTGACTCCTGAAGGCCTTGCAGCCTGCAGCTCTACACAGACAGCTGGCTGCAGCTTTGCAGACTTTGTGGTTGGAGTCGACCTGCAGCGCGGCCAGAGTCTGAAGTGTGCATCTCAGTGGGAGGAGCTCTGTGATGCTCCGCCTCCTTAGCTTATTTAGAGCCCGCCTCCTTTTGGGGCTCCTCAGGGCTGACAGGATGTACTCTGAAACACAGTAGAGACCACCAGACCATCAAAACTGAACTTTAAATCTCATCTAATCTTTCTGACACTCCCTGTCCTTGGGCCCTAAACTCCACCCGCCTGGTGTTCAAAGTGAGTTAAAACAAACATCACAGACTTTATCCGTCTCAGATAAGCACAAACACACGGTGTTGTTGTTGTTTGAGCACTTTTATATGTGTTGTTCTGTGCAAATAAAAAAGTCGTGTTGCAGTTTAATAAGCAGCAGACATCAACATGCTGAAGCCATGCACACGAAGAAGGAAAGGAAACAAGGGGAGCTGCAGGGAAGGAAGGAAGGTGTGAGGAATTAGAGTTAGAAGTGTTTTTTATTAGGATTTCTAGCACCCCTAGTGGTGAAGAGGAAGCATGTGGGATGTCACCAGAATACTTATCAAGTGTATAATATGTTTACAGTATGTTTACTATAGAAGTGTTGAACCATAAGAGACAACTAGAAAATCCCTAAAGACATGTTGACAGTGTGTCTTCTACTGCCCGAAGACGTCGCAATAAATATACACTCCGATGTTACCGGTAGTGCCGTTCAGGTTCGATTGAGATAGCGCTTCTCTCTTTTCTGCATTTTAGATTCATACTCTTGGATTGAATCTTGTATTCTGTACGAACCTCATTCTGAGCTTCATGTTAAGATACGGTTACTCTATGGGGCTTTTATTTTGAAAGGGTGGGACTGGGTGGGCGAGAGGAGACATATTCATAATGTTTGACACACAAACACAGAGGTTATTAAATGACAGGCTTCATCACAAGCATTCCAGTTAGAATTCACTCTGTGGAGCTTTTATTTTGAAATGGGAGGGGGGGTTCTCCAAAAATATGTAAGACCTGAATGACTGCATGATAGAGAGAGCCAGAGAGAGAGAGACACAAAGAGAGAGAGAGAGAGAGAGACAGGAGGTCTAACGATCCCTGAATATCTCTAACTCATGTGTGTCTGTGTTCACTAATTAGCTCAATCACAAACACCTGTCTGTGAGAGAAAGTTGACTCTACCAGTCTAACCATTCTTAGTTCAAGACTCTGATGTCTCTGGTAATCTTTCTCATTTGGAGATTGTCCTATGTTGTAACATTTTACAGCTTACCTAACTATTGTCGTGCTCTGCGATGTGTTTCCTCGTCTCGCCCTCTTGTGTCATGGTGTGTGTACATGTCACTCCAATCAGGAAACTTGTCAGAATACCCACATTTGATTGGCTGAGCTGCATCACTATATCTCTAAGTCATGTGTGTGGGTGTGTCTGTGAGTCTGTGTGTTTATCAACATCAACAGCTCAATCAGAATCACCTGTGTGCCTGCAGCCTGTTCATGGAGAAAAAGCAGGGAAACAAATCTCAAACAAATCCTCAAAACCCCCATAACCGTAGCTCCTATTGCTCCGATATTAATAAATGAGAGGAAGGCTGAGTTGAAGAACAGATCATGTGAAAATTGTGTCTCTAGTGTAAAAAATGTGGCTGAACAGGCGATTTAGAAATGGGGTACCGTGTTCTGTCAAAGATGTTTTTGAAGCCAGATTTAACATTGGTCTCTATGGAGCAGAAAGTTGGTTTTCCTCTCAATTAAAGGCTACTGAGCCAAATGTGTAAGTCTGTGGGATTCCACAGTCAGTTTTTTACGACAAGGACAAGATTCGCTACTTTTCCATCCAGAAATTATGCATGAAGAGTAAAAATTGTGGAGTCAGTGGCAAAAGACAAATCTTTTTTTCACAAGAATTTGAAGCTCCTCTTCACTCTAGCGGTGACATCACGCACTCTAAGCTGCACAATACACACCCATTATAAAGTCAGAAACAGACCCAACTGTTCCTGAAACTTAATCTGTGACTTCATGAAAACTGTGCTAGCTATCAAAATGTCCATTTGGCTCAATAATGTCCAGCGTTTTGTCTACGTTTTAAACTTTGAATCATTTTTCTACGTTAAAGTATGGCTAGTCAATATGGACCCAAAGTTAAGAGGTTTTTAGCTCTCTTCACGCCGAAACCCCATTCAAGTGAATGGAGAAATTTTGCTCCGTTTTTGGGGATTTTCGGGAAAACCGCTGGGCGAATCTCTTATAAAAGTCATAGCACACTATTCCCGACCAGGCCGCACGTCTGGATGTATTTTTCGCGCCGCTGTTGGCAACGCTGTGTGAGGAGAAGCGCGCCAAACTTCCTGGATAATAATATTATTATTATTATTATTATTAGTCCCGCAGGATTACAGTCAGTGTGCTTTGTGGCACAAAGGCAGTAAAACTGTAATAATATAAGAATATATAATATAATAATAATATATAATATAATATGATAATAAGAATATATAATATATAATATATAATATAATATAACATAATATAATAATATATAATATAATATGATAATAAGAATATATAATATAATATGATAATAAGAATATATAATATATAATATATAATATATAATATATAATATATAATATATAATATATAATATATAATATATAATATATAATATATAATATATAATATATAATATATAATATATAATATATAATATATAATATATAATATATAATATATAATATATAATATATAATATATAATATATAATATAATATAACATAATATGATAATAAGAATATATAATATAATATGATAACAATAATATAATATATAATATATAATATATAATATATAATATATAATATATAATATATAATATATAATATATAATATATAATATATAATATATAATATATAATATATAATATATAATATATAATATATAATATATAATATATAATATATAATATATAATATATAATATAACATAATATAATAATATATAATATAATATGATAATAATAATATATAATATAATATGATAATAAGAATATATAATATAATATGATAATAAGAATATATAATATATAATATATAATATATAATATATAATATAATATATAATATATAATATATAATATATAATATATAATATATAATATATAATATATAATATATAATATATAATATATAATATATAATATATAATATATAATATATAATATATAATATATAATATATAATATATAATATATAATATAATATGATAATAAGAATATATAATATATAATATGATAATAAGAATATATAATATATAATATATAATATATAATATATAATATATAATATATAATATATAATATATAATATATAATATATAATATATAATATATAATATATAATATATAATATATAATATATAATATATAATATATAATATATAATGTAACATAATATAATAATATATAATATAATATGATAATAATAATATATAATATAATATGATAATAAGAATATATAATATAATATGATAATAATAATATATAATATATAATATATAATATATAATATATAATATATAATATATAATATATAATATATAATATATAATATATAATATATAATATATAATATATAATATATAATATATAATATATAATATATAATATATAATATATAATATATAATATATAATATATAATATATAATATATAATATATAATATATAATATATAATATATAATATATAATATATAATATATAATATATAATATATAATATAATATGATAATCTCTGCAGTGTTTTTTAATTAAATTAAAGTGACTTTTTTTAATGAAGACAAATGAAAAGGCAGTGCCATCATTCTATTATTAGTTATGATGGTGGAATATTAGCCTTTGACTGGATGTCTCATTTATTAATATGTGATTTGTTTATTAACGGATCTTTGTGGTGTGAAGGTGAAGAAGGAGCCAGAGACAAAGTTGAGTCGCTTGTTAGTTTCAGTTGAACTCGACTGGCTCAGTCCTGTTTAAGTTACTGGTCTTCACTAATCTGTTGGTCGGTAGAATATTCACTGAGCTGAAGTACGAATGATTTACTACTTTAGACTAAAACACGTTTTCACTGTTTGGAAACTAAATTTAATTATTCAGCATTTTTACAACATATTCATTAAGCTCGTGAACTTACACATAAAATATTCATTTAAAACATTCAATAATATAAAGTGAACAACTAGTAACTGAATGCAAAAATATGTTTCGGTTGTGAAATTTAAAAAAAATATATTTTAACACTTTCAAAAGTTATTTTAAAGCTCAAAGCATTAAAAACGATGTTCAACAGTTTTCAATGAAACTAGTCTCTATGAAAGTAAAACAAACAAAATAAATAAATGCAATTTAAGAAGAATTTCCTCAGATGATTGTGATGTAAAATGTCAGTCCAGAGTTTTAAAGAAGACAAACCTTCTCTGGAGAGACGTGAGATGTGATCTCCCAGCTGCTGGACGCCGCAGCGCTTCAGATACACCGACAGCTGGAAGAGAGTCACTCTCTCTGGGCTGCAGACCGGCCGAAGGCTGGGTACCGACCGACAGACCGCCTGGAGCTCCTGTAGGAGCTGAGAAAACACTGAGGAGGAGGAGGAGGAGGAGGAGGAGGAGGAGGAAGAAATAAAGGAGAAACACTGATCAGAGATTAGGAGCTGAGAGACTTTAGTCTGTAGTTCTTGTTTTCTGCTGAAGGATTTAGTGAGTGAGGGCGGGGCGTAGCAGAGCAGGGTTAGGGTTAAGAAGGGTTAGGGTTAAGAAGGGTTAGGGTTAGGGTTTAGGGTTAAGAAGGGTTAGGGTTAAGAAGGGTTAGGGTTAGGGTTTAGGGTTAAGAAGGGTTAGGGTTAAGAAGGGTTAGGGTTAGGGTTTAGGGTTAAGAAGGGTTAGGGTTAGGGTTTAGGGTTAAGAAGGGTTAGGGTTAGGGTTAAGAAGGGTTAGGGTTAGGGTTTAGGGTTAAGAAGGGTTAGGGTTAAGAAGGGTTAGGGTTTAGGGTTAAGAAGGGTTAGGGTTAGGGTTTAGGGTTAAGAAGGGTTAGGGTTAGGGTTTAGGGTTAAGAAGGGTTAGGGTTTAGGGTTAAGAAGGGTTAGGGTTAGGGTTTAGGGTTAAGAAGGGTTAGGGTTAGGGTTAACCGTGTTAACTGAAGACCTTCAGCCAAATGCGTCTCATGTTGTCGTAGTTACGACAGCTGTTGAAAACAGGAAGTGAACACGTAGCTGTCCTCGTGAATGCCGCATTGTTTCATTTTGCATTACAGTGTCAAACCTTCTCATTTACAGTCTTTGGTCGAAACATACCGGATTCCACGTCGGAGTCTTTTGAGGAAACGAGTCCTCTCACGTTTGAAACGTCGCTTGTTGTTTATCCTTTTCATACCTAGCCCCATTTTTAGGCTTCTGCTCGAAAATACTGTACCCATACTCAAAGGGGCCTTACTCTCTAACTACATGGTCTATTTGAATAATTTCAATGGAGTAATAACACTAAGAAGGGGTTGCTCGTATGAATTGTGTAAATATTGTGTATATGTTACTGGTTAAGAGGAAAGGAAGATGGCACACAGCTCAAATTGAAAAGTGTCAAGTTCGCCTGAAGACAAAGCACTTTTTGACATCATTTCTTTGAAATAATGGCAGCTGACACTTCTAACACCTCTCCCAAATCATAGCACAACATGTCAGCAGTGCACTCTCTGCAAAGTTTGACTTTGATAAAGTGAAGCAGAACAAAATTAGAGGTTTTAGTACAGAGAGTTTAGGCGAGGTTTCCAAAATGTGCATTTGGGCACCATGTGTGCCATGTGTGCCATGTGTGCCATTTGAATTTTCTCATGTACCAAACTACATATTTCACTTGTATATTACGAATGGTGTTCAATACATCCTAATACAGCAGTTTTGGGCTTTTTTTTTTATTTTTTTTTTTTATGATCTTCCCTTAAGAGGGTCCCTTAAGGGTCCCTTAAGGGTCCCTTAAGGGACCCTCTCGGCATATAAAGGTTATGTGTTGAAACAGGAAGTGAGCTCGTTGCTCTTCCTTTGAAATAATAAAGTTGGTATAAAAACAAAGCCTGGAGCCTGTTTTGTGCAAACATGTGTTACGTAGAAGAACTCTGTAGCACAGTTAAAAACAAAAGGACAGAATTAAACAGTCATCAGTAGCTCCTCAGAGCAAGGGAACCAGATCAACTTGTGACCACACTGCGTGTTTACCGCGGAGCATTTTGACCTGTACGGAGCAGTTTACAATACAGATGGTTTGAGACAAATCTTTGTAGCGCTGCAAATTAATGAGGCAGATGTTTGTGATGTTGTCATGAGGTGAAAATACACAATGTGGACAATAACGCATCAGAGGCAACAAGAAAAGCAAAGCCATAAAATGAAGAATTCAACCAGCCAAGAACACAGATATGTCAAGTTGTTCATTTGAGTTTGGCTGAAGGTCTTCAGTTAACACGGTCCCTTCTTAACCCGTAACCCTGCTCTGCTACGCCCCGCCCTCAGTCACTAAGTCATAATTATGAGATATGTATCTCATAATAATGAGATCCTAAGTCATAATTATGAGATAGTAAGTCATAATTATGAGATCCTAAGTCATAATTATGAGATAGTAAGTCATAATTATGAGATAGTAAGTCATAATTATGAGATCCTAAGTCATAATTATGAGATAGTAAGTCATAATTATGAGATACTAAGTCATAATTATGAGATAGTAAGTCATAATTATGAGATAGTAAGTCATTATTATGAGATCCTAAGTCATAATTATGAGATAGTATCTCATTATAATGACTTACAGGAGCTTCATTTTTTCCTCACAGTGGCGGAAATGGGCTTCCATAAAAATGTGACTTTAACAACACACGCGATTAAAAAATGTAATCGTTGCCCAGCACTAATTTTATTACAATAGATTTGTCCCTCAGACTCTGTCTTGTGTGTCGGCTGGTGGAGAACTTCCTCCAGTTCAGAAACATCCCATAATGAAGAGGACGCAGCTCAATGTCGCTGTAATAAATAATACAATAACTCAATAATATAATTACAACAATCAGCTCCTACTCAAATGTGTCCGTTCTACCATCATTTTAATGTAATAGTATATAACTGATGCAATAAATCAATGCGCATCATCTGAGCTGCAAGGCATTGTGGGAAGTGCAGTAGCAGATGAGATGTGATGAGGAAGACGTACGTCAGGCAGGATGTATAAAGAGAAGGTTTCAGAATAATCATAAAGAACTCCAGTAAACGAGGTGGAGCTCAGAGCTTCAGTACCTTTGTCCGACTGGCCCGGCTGCTTGGCCTTCACCTTGTGGGTGTAACGTTTCTTTAACGTCCTGCAGAAAGCGTCGGAGACGCAGCAGAACGGAGAGACGCCGTCCGTCACACAGTCGTCCCAGAACAGCAGCACCTCCCTCGACCTCTGGGCCTCTGGGAGGACTGAGGAGGAGACAGTGAAGGTCTCGTGATTATGGATGTGACTTGATGAGCTCATGGTTCTGATCATGTGATTATTCATTCTAACGTAGCTGGTATTTTAATATTCACAATCGACCCCTAATGATGATGGTGTCATGTGGTGACGTTTGCTGAGAGGACGAGTGGAGCAACGGATCGGATCAGCACAAAAGAAAAATATCACTTTTCGAGATCCTCTATCAAGCTTTTAGCTCCTGATACTAATTATTGATCATTGATGATCCATATTGTTGTTTGATTATATCAGCTGGTCTACAAGGATCCAGAATATTTACTTTTTTTGCCACCGTCCCAAAAATCATTTGAACGCTCTGAAGTCAGTAAACCATCAAAAATACTAAATATTATACTTCTACTTTGTTATTGTAGTTCATAGCATTTTTTACTTTATAAAAATGTGGGGGTGGGGGGGGGGGCATAGGGTATAAAGTAATGAACAATGCTATTGTGAAGTTAGTTGACTCCGGACAGCTCGGTTTACTTGTATACTTTGTGTTGCAAATAAATCTGCGTGAACTGAAGAAAATCCAATCTCTCTGGTGTTCTGTGGGTGTTCCTGAGTTCCTAATAGTGAGATCCTGTCTCACCACGAGTCAGATAGATAACAGTTACTGAGCCAGCCGTTAGGTATTGAGTTTGACCATGAAGTCATAAAGTCAATGAAGCTGACCCACAACGGGAAAAAAACAACACATTTGGCGAGCCAGCCAGGTGGAGGACTCCACGGGGACCATGCCTGAGCGGGGCGACCTTTGCTCTCTCACAGACTGAACATGCCATGAGCTCAACATAAAGGTAAAGCTAATGTTCTGCATTGGTGGTGTCGGTCTGTGAGGAGGAAAGGACGGCTGCGTCCCAAGACCGTAAGATAGTAACTTGTATTCAGTAACAGTGTTTTGAACCCCACTAACTAATTCACGTTTTAATTATAAGTATAGTATAATTCTGAGTGACGTAATTTTGATTAGACTGGCAAACTACTGGATTTATTCTAGTTTCTCACCAAAACTACATTTTACAGATGACATGTGAACACATCATGATAACGTTATAATGTCCCTTCAGCCAGTGCTCATGTTCACTGAGCAGAGCCTGAAGGCATCATAATGTAACTGAAGTGAACCTCCGTTGGTTAGCCGTTAGCGGTGCTGCTAACGTTACTAGCTCTCCTCCTGTTGGTTTAAACACTGATTGGTTGTTTACAATGAAACATGATCAGAGATCAGAGACTAGAAACACATATTTTACAAAATATTGGAGAACGATCATCAGTAAAACTTTTGATGGTTAACCTGTGAAATGAATCTAAGGTTCAACATTCTGTAAATCTGAAGCGTGTTTCTGTCTGAAACACAATGATATCTCGTTATGTTTCCCTGTATTTAACCAGAACAGGATGATTCTACACCAAATTAAACTGTTGTACATGATTTCATGTTAATCACTTCTCTACCAGACAGACTAACAGACTCACTGTCTCCAGCAGAGATGCTGCTCTTCTTCTCCAGCAGCACACAACTGATTCTCTGCAGAACGTCAGCTTGGAGAGTCACTTCCTGCAGCAGGTCCGTCCTGAAGGGGCTGAAGTCGGTCGCTGTGATCATCTGAGGAGACGTTTTGATGGTTGGACGTTGAAAAGAGACACAGAAGACGGAAACACTGATGTAAAAAGTTGATGAACGAGGACGAAGCTCATAGAAACACAGCGTACCTGCAGCAGGATGCAACAAATATCCAGGTGAGTCTCAAGAGCCTGGTCGAGACCCCAATTCCCAGAAGTCAGCGGGGCAATGAGCGACTCTTCTTCAGGAGTTGATTGGCCGAGTCTCCGCTGCAGAGAGCTGACACTGAGGGATGAAGATGGAGAGATGTTCAGATATCCGTGCTGTGTATTGATTATTGATCTGTGATCTACTCACCCGCTGTCCTTCAGTCTCAGGCTGCCCAAACAGGAAGTGTTGTCGTCATGTGACAGGAAGTCAAAGCTGCCCAGCACTTCTTCCACAGCAAGCATCTCCTCTGAAGACGAGTCTCTCAGCAGAGAGAGGTTGTTCTGAAAGGTGAACACGTGTTAGAAACATGGAGTACAGATGTGTGTATAAGTACACACACAGGTACCTTCAGGATGGTGGCCAGGTGTAGGACCTGGTGGTCCAGGTGTCTGAGCTCCTTCTCAGAGCAGCTCTGGTTCCTTAAGGTCTTCTCCAGCTCCACCATCAGGGCTCCCAGCCGGACGGCCTGGGCCCTGCGCTGGGCACCGCTCACCGCCGGGGGCGGGGGGGCGGCGGCCGCGGGAGAGAAGGAGCTTAAGGTCGTGGGGGAGGTCGTGGGGGTCGGGGCAGAGTCCTGCAACAAACGTGGGGGGATTAAAATGAGGAGTCCAAACACAACAAATATCAGAATATTTTTGTTGTTGGAAAACAAAAGAGACAAAACAGAGAAAGTCACATCGCACACAACACAATTACATTTTCTTTTGTTGTTTGTAATGTATTGATATTGTTTCATATTTCATATCTTGTAAAAAAGTCTTGTCAATAATATTTTACATAGTCATATCTTATGCATATTCATTTTATGTTCTCTGTAATATATTATATAGGTGGAGGCTTCAAATAAGCCCATTTGGCTTTCTGTCCCTCCCTGCACTGTGATATTATTTATCTCTGTTATGTTTGTTTATTTATATTTTATTGTTTGAATTGTGCAAAATAAATAAACTAAACTAAACCATGTCACTTTTAAACTTATGTAGGAACTAAAAGCAGAAGCTCCAGGACCGAAGAAGATGATCCTGAGAACAAGTGTGAGGAAAAGCTTCTTTTCTGAAGATCTGAAGGTCATCAAGACTCTGAGGAAACACTTAAACTCACACAAGACTGAAGGATAATAAACTTAAGCTAGTTTCATTTTCAGGGATGAATTCTGCAGCTGAATGTGTCGTGACTCTCGTGGAGCCTCCAGGTGGGATTTACCTGAACCTGGACCTGGACTGGGTCCTGGTCTGTGTTCTTTCTGAGGATGTCAGGAGTGCTGGACCTGAGTGACAGAGAGACCTCCATTAATCTGTGTTATGATGAGAAGATTCAGCAGGTCCACATCTAGACATTAAAACGACACTAAAGTAAAATAATCACCTCTGTAGAGAAGCCGTCTGACTCGTATCTAACTCACTCCCCCACTCCTCCTCCTCCTCCTCCTCTTCCCTCCTCTTCCTCGTCTCCTTCTCCTCTGAGGAGACGTCCAGGAGGGACAGCTGAGTCTGGCTTCCTCCCAGACTGGTGCCCTGACTGTGGCTGGAGGGGAAGCTGTGAGTCCGCCTGAGACTGGAGGAACAGATTTGAGATGAAATCTATAATTCAAACATAAAAAAGCCTGATACACGTAGGGACTCTGAGTCTGATACCTGTAGGGACTCTGAGTCTGATACCTGTAGGGACTCTGAGTCTGATACCTGTAGGGACTCTGAGTCTGATACATGTAGGGACTCTGAGTCTGATACATGTAGGGACTCTGAGTCTGATACCTGTAGGGACTCTGAGTCTGATACCTGTAGGGACTCTGAGTCTGATACCTGTAGGGACTCTGAGTCTGATACCTGTAGGGACTCTGAGTCTGATACATGTAGGGACTCTGAGTCTGATACATGTAGGGACTCTGAGTCTGATACCTGTAGGGACTCTGAGTCTGATACCTGTAGGGACTCTGAGTCTGATACATGTAGGGACTCTGAGTCTGATACATGTAGGGACTCTGAGTCTGATACATGTAGGGACTCTGAGTCTGATACCTGTAGGGACTCTGAGTCTGATACCTGTAGGGACTCTGAGTCTGATACATGTAGGGACTCTGAGTCTGATACCTGTAGGGACTCTGAGTCTGATACATGTAGGGACTCTGAGTCTGATACATGTAGGGACTCTGAGTCTGATACATGTAGGGACTCTGAGTCTGATACCTGTAGGGACTCTGAGTCTGATACATGTAGGGACTCTGAGTCTGATACATGTAGGGACTCTGAGTCTGATACCTGTAGGGACTCTGAGTCTGATACATGTAGGGACTCTGAGTCTGATACCTGTAGGGACTCTGAGTCTGATACATGTAGGGACTCTGGGTCTGATACCCGTAGGGACTCTGGGTCTGATACATGTAGGGACTCTGAGTCTGATACCCGTATGGACTCTGAGTCTGATACATGTAGGGACTCTGAGTCTGATACATGTAGGGACTCTGAGTCTGATACCTGTAGGGACTCTGAGTCTGATACATGTAGGGACTCTGAGTCTGATACATGTAGGGACTCTGAGTCTGATACCCGTAGGGACTCTGAGTCTGATACATGTAGGGACTCTGAGTCTGATACATGTAGGGACTCTGAGTCTGATACATGTAGGGACTCTGAGTCTGATACCCGTAGGGACTCTGAGTCTGATACATGTAGGGACTCTGAGTCTGATACATGTAGGGACTCTGAGTCTGATACATGTAGGGACTCTGAGTCTGATACATGTAGGGACTCTGAGTCTGATACCTGTAGGGACTCTGAGTCTGATACATGTAGGGACTCTGAGTCTGATACATGTAGGGACTCTGAGTCTGATACATGTAGGGACTCTGAGTCTGATACATGTAGGGACTCTGAGTCTGATACCTGTAGGGACTCTGAGTCTGATACATGTAGGGACTCTGGGTCTGATACCCGTAGGGACTCTGGGTCTGATACATGTAGGGACTCTGAGTCTGATACCCGTAGGGACTCTGAGTCTGATACATGTAGGGACTCTGAGTCTGATACATGTAGGGACTCTGAGTCTGATACCTGTAGGGACTCTGGGTCTGATACCCGTAGGGACTCTGGGTCTGATACCCGTAGGGACTCTGAGTCTGATACCTGTAGGGACTCTGAGTCTGATACCCGTAGGGACTCTGAGTCTGATACCCGTAGGGACTCTGAGTCTGATACCCGTAGGGACTCTGAGCGCTGTGGGTCGGTGTGACGTGTGACGGATCGGACAGGTAGCTGATCAGAGACACGCCTCCTCTGCTTGGTCGACTTTTAGACACCAGAGACGGGAGAGAACCTTCTTCGTCCTGCAGCTCTCGCATCATTGACTGCAGAGGAAGAAGAAGAAGAACCATGGAGAGATAAATAAATCATCTATTCTGGGTACCACTACATGTTGTGTTAAGAAGGACCATGTATGAATATACGTGTATGTGTGTATCTGTATACTCACAATGAAGTACTTCTCCGTGAAGGACGGAGTACTCGGTGCCGTCCAGCTGTAAACTGAACTCTTCCTGCTGGACACCGACTGTCTGCTGACTGAGAGCGGCCTCATCCTCTCAGTACTGTCGAAGGGACTGCAGGTACAAATACACACGAATATTTAGATTATAGTAATGATATTTAAATGTAAAAATACACACAAATACTCAGATAATAGTAATGATATCTAAAGGTAAATTACACACACATTGTGATGTGAGTGATGTTTATTTGTCTGTGGTTAATTGCAAGATGGCGGACGTTGCACGTCGAGGCTCGGTCGCTCCTGCTTTTAACCGGTCTCGAATGAAACCTGAGATTTACAAGACTTGACGGCAAAGTTATTGTTGAGGATGAGCTGCTTAACTTTCTCGCCGTGAAAATTAAGACATTAAGCCAGGACGAGATCATCCTGTTGGCTGCGAACACGTTTGACTCCGAGTGGATAGAGTCCTCGAAAAGAGTTTTGTTTGAACTGTGCCTACCACACAGCGGTGCGTTCCCCATGAAGGGGCACAGAAAGACATCAACAACATTAAGAGTTGCCTTAAAGTACTGAATGAGTGCGGGGAGAACACTCCCAGATTTGTCTCTCATTACCTGGATGAATTGCCTCCGGTGACATTTTCCAACATGGACGTTTCGAGCCTACTTGGGAGAGCAGCTGTACACTGAGGTCTGCTCAATGAAGCAGTCAATGCAGCTACATGCTGATGTAAGCGAAGATTTTCATGCCATCGCGGTGGAAATTGATCGCCGACTGTGTGCACTGGAGCGTCCCACTGACCTGACTCCGGGCGGTGGCACAGGTGTGTGCGCGAAGGCTGGGACCACTGGCTCTGACGATGCAGGGCTTGGGGCTACCCTGGCGGAGGCCTCGGACTTTGATGCCGGAGAAGGGGCTGAGACGGGGGCCTGCGATCTGGACGTAGAGAGGGCTGCGACTGCGAGAAGTTCCGATGGTTTAATATTGTTGTCACGCTCCCCAAAATGGAGTCATGTCGTGAAAAGAGACCGACGGCTAACGCATGTTCCAGAGAACGCTGCTGCTCCGTCGGGATCGCGTACTGTCGCCCCGGACGGAAACAGAGACCCGGAACGTTAAGCCTGTTGTTGGGACCGGAGCTGTGGGCAGCATCAAAACGGTCAAGACCAAGCTGGTGAGTGTCTTTGCTACCAGGTTCTCACCAGATCTAGACGCTGAAACGTTATCTGTGTATCTTAAGGAAAAACTTGTCCGTGAGGTCAACTGTCAAAAGACCGACACTGTCCACAGAAGATTCATCTCATTCAAAGTATCTGCTGAATGCAACGAGGTTGATGAGATGTACATTCCGGCGCTCTGGCCAGAAGGGGCGCTGACCCCGCAGGGCGGGAGTTATCGGGTCTAACCCTGCACTTGCTGTGGGGGGAATGAGTGTGCCTGCTGGTGCTATGGGCGCTCACTGGCCTTGCTAAATGATTATCCGGGTTTTGTCGTACAACTGCCGTGGCCTGCGCGTGGGCCAGAGCGTAGGGGGTAAAGCTCGCCGCATGTGACATACTATGTTTACAAGAGACATTCTGAACTAAGCAAACTGAACTCTCTCAATGATAACTTTCATGGTGCTGGGGAGGCTACGGCCAAATCCCAGTGTGTGTGTGTGTGTGTCTCTGTGTGTGTGTGTGTGTGTGTATCTCTGTGGGTGTGTGTGTGTGTGTGTATCTCTGTGGGTGTGTGTGTGTGTGTGTATCTCTGTGGGTGTGTGTGTGTGTGTGTATCTCTGTGTGTGTGTGTGTGTGTCTCTGTGGTGTGTGTGTGTGTGTATCTCTGTGTGTGTGTGTGTGTGTGTGTGTGTGTGTCTCTCTGTGTGTGTGTGTGTGTATCTCTGTGTGTGTGTGTGTGTGTGTGTGTGTGTGTGTGTGTGTGTGTGTGTGTATCTCTGTGTGTGTGTGTGTGTGTGTGTGTGTGTGTGTCTCTGGATGTGTGTGTGTGTGTGTGTGTATCTCTGTGTGTGTGTGTGTCTCTGGATGTGTGTGTTCGTACCTCCAGTGGACCTCCAGCTGGAGTTTGATGGTTCCTAGCTCCGTGACGTCCACCAGCATCAGTTGAGGTTTCGACACGAAGAAGTCTGCGCTGGCACACGTTACCATGCCGACCAGCAGCCAACCCAAACCCTTGGCCTCCGTCACCTGACACGAGACACGAGTCAGCTGACACACGGGATAAGTATTTCTAATACAGCAGAAATACTACACAAGTATTCTAGTCCTTAGTAGACAGCAGCTGTGTGTCTTGAATATGTAAATGTTGAGCTTCCTGCTCTTCAGCTGCTGGATGAGCCCAGTGCATTCTGGGTAAATATCACGTCTTCCCTTCTACTTCTACCCAGTTCATGGACCGACCTTCTTTAAGTACAGGATGAGAGTAAATGTACCTACAGAAAGAAGGCATTATGGGTATTCTGTGTATGTGTGTGTGTGTGTGTGTGTGTGTGTGTGTGTGTGTGTGTTACCTTGATCTCAAAGTTGTGGTGTATGTGCGGGAGGAAGGCCATCTCCTCTTCGTCCCAGGACTGGGTGTCGTCTGATTCGATCCTCCCTCTGATCCTCCATCGCTGGCGACCCAAACGCACCACCACCTGGTGAAATCATCGAGACATCATGTGACATCATGTGACATCATCGAGACATCATGTGACATCATCGAGACATCATGTGACATCATGTGACATCATCGAGACATCATGTGACATCATCGAGACATCATGTGACATCATGTGACATCATCGAGACATCATGTGACATCATGTGACATCATCGAGACATCATGTGACATCATCGAGACATCATGTGACATCATCGAGACATCATGTGACATCTTGGAGATGCAAAAGGGTAAACGTCTTCCGACCGACTGCACTTCAACGCTAAGTACACTACATACTAAGTACATTACACAGAACACTATGCTGTAGACTACTAAGTACATTACACAGAACACTATGCTGTAGACTACTAAGTACACTACACACTAAGTACATTACACAGAACACTATGCTGTAGACTACTAAGTACACTACACAGAACACTATGCTGTAGACTACTAAGTACACTACACACTAAGTACATTACTAAGAACACTATGCTGTAGACTACTAAGTACACTACACACTAAGTACATTACACAGAACACTATGCTGTAGACTACTAAGTACACTACACAGAACACTATGCTGTAGACTACTAAGTACATTACACACTAAGTACATTACACAGAACACTATGCTGTAGACTACTAAGTACACTACACACTAAGTACATTACTAAGAACACTATGCTGTAGACTACTAAGTACATTACACAGAACACTATGCTGTAGACTACTAAGTACACTACACACTAAGTATATTACACAGAACACTATGCTGTAGACTACTAAGTACACTACACACTAAGTACATTACACAGAACACTATGCTGTAGACTACTAAGTACACTACACACTAAGTACATTACTAAGAACACTATGCTGTAGACTACTAAGTACACTACACACTAAGTACATTACTAAGAACACTATGCTGTAGACTACTAAGTACATTACACACTAAGTACATTACACAGAACACTATGCTGTAGACTACTAAGTACACTACACACTAAGTACATTACTAAGAACACTATGCTGTAGACTACTAAGTACATTACACAGAACACTATGCTGTAGACTACTAAGTACACTACACACTAAGTATATTACACAGAACACTATGCTGTAGACTACTAAGTACACTACACACTAAGTACATTACACAGAACACTATGCTGTAGACTACTAAGTACACTACACACTAAGTACATTACTAAGAACACTATGCTGTAGACTACTAAGTACACTACACACTAAGTATATTACTAAGAACACTATGCTGTAGACTACTAAGTACATTACACAGAACACTATGCTGTAGACTACTAAGTACACTACACACTAAGTACATTACTAAGAACACTATGCTGTAGACTACTAAGTACACTACACACTAAGTATATTACACAGAACACTATGCTGTAGACTACTAAGTACACTACACACTAAGTACATTACACAGAACACTATGCTGTAGACTACTAAGTACACTACACACTAAGTACATTACTAAGAACACTATGCTGTAGACTACTAAGTACACTACACACTAAGTATATTACTAAGAACACTATGCTGTAGACTACTAAGTACATTACACAGAACACTATGCTGTAGACTACTAAGTACACTACACACTAAGTACATTACTAAGAACACTATGCTGTAGACTACTAAGTACACTACACACTAAGTATATTACTAAGAACACTATGCTGTAGACTACTAAGTACACTACACACTAAGTACATTACTAAGAACACTATGCTGTAGACTACTAAGTACATTACATACTAAGTACATTACTAAGAACACTATGCTGTAGACTACTAAGTACACTACACACTAAGTATATTACTAAGAACACTATGCTGTAGACTACTAAGTACACTACACACTAAGTACATTACACAGAACACTATGCTGTAGACTACTAAGTACACTACACACTAAGTACATTACACAGAACACTATGCTGTAGACTACTAAGTACACTACACACTAAGTACATTACACAGAACACTATGCTGTAGACTACTAAGTACACTACAGAACCCCCCTTCCCTCTTTCCTCCCACAGAGAAGAATGAACCATCTCCTTTGCATTGGTTCTAGATTGTTGTTCTCATGTTTGACTCTTTTCACTGAAACAAAGTGATGATGATGAAGATGATGATGATGATGATCTCTCTCACCTCGTACTGGTCTCCAGGGCAGAGCCGAGCGAAACCAATCAGACCTGCAGGTTAACACACATGTCAGATAGTTAGTGTGTCACTGATACCTGTGCGTGCGTGCGTGCGTGCGTGCGTGCGTGCGTGAGTGCGTGCGTGCGTGCGTGCGTGCGTGCGTGCGTGCATGCGTGCGTGCGTGTGTGTGTGCGTGCGTGCGTGCGTGCATGCGTGCGTGCGTGTGTGTGTGCGTGTGTGCGTGTGTGTGTGTGTGTGTGTGTGTGTGTGTACCCTTCATCTTGATGTGAAGCTCTCCCAGCAGGATTTCTAACTCTTCCTCCATAACTGACATGTCCTGCAGAGAGAAACTTCACATGAAACTTTTCTGTTCGTTATGATTCATTGAGTCTCAATACAGGACGTGTATTCTGACCCACAATCCTTTGCACAGCAGATACAAGTATTATGTCCTAATAGAACTACAACACTACGTTCTCTGTACGGCTGCGAACTCAATGTAAGTATGGAACTTTTGGAACCTTCGTGTGTTCAGTGACTGAAGGATGTTCTGTGTCCTCTCTGAGGGTTGAACATGTTCCTCCACAGAGAGAGGAGCCTGAAGGCCTCGTTACCTGGAGGTCACGTCATGTGGGCGACTGTGGCTAAGTGGAGAGCAGGGCCGTCCTTCAATCAGAGGATCGGCGGTTCGATCCCCGGCTCTGGCTTAGTTGCACGTCGATGTGTCCTTGAGAAGACACTTAACCCCAAAGATGTCTCCCGTAGGTGTAGAAATGTGATAGAATCTGAATTGTAAGTCGCTTTGGATAAAAGCGTGTTAAATGACTGTAATGTAAATGTCAATAAAGCTCGAATGTGTTTGAATGTGGCTTCACTCTGTATTTATATTATATATTTAAAACTATATTATTATTATATTATATATTTAAAACCTTGGTTCTGAGTTCACTCAGTATTTCATGTTGTCACACATCATCCTCCACCTTAAAGAGCATCATCATCGATCTCTAAAGACTGAAATCATCTACATCCAGGAACTATAACGAGATATAAACTTTACATACAAAGAGGTTTTAAATAACGAGTTTAGAAGAGTTTAGAAGAGTTTAAAATCTCTGATCTCTGAAGTCTGTCTTTTCATATCGATGAGACCCGTTTAATAAATAAATAGATAATTAGACAATAACACATCACAAGTTAGTCATATTTATAACCACGACACAGTCTGCAGGTTTATATTAAAATATTAAATATTAAATATTAAATAATAAAGAGGAACGTTAATGTCCTTCCATCTGAGTGAATAACTT
>JAVDOI010000247.1:60609-63109 GCA_032191485.1 Leptoclinus maculatus | reverse complement strand
GTCAGGACCAGGAAACAACCTCCGGTTCATTAAAGCTTCATGTGTTAAAGCTGCATTCTCTCTAGTGTCCACCAGGGGGCGACTCCTCTGGTTCTATAGAAGTCTATAGAAGATGACTCTACTTCTCTCTTGATTTATTACCTCAGTAAACATTGTAAACATGAGTTTATGGTCTCAATCTCTAGTTTCAAGTCTTCTTCAATACAGCATGATGTTCATTTAGTACATTATGGTCCATTGATGCTGATATAACATTGATGCCAAACTATAAACCATCTAATTCATATATATCTATCATTAGATATAAAAGTATTAAAACACACACTTGATCCCATATGAAGCATCAGTACACATAATCTAACCATCACTTCAGCACTAAGTACACATTTAAGTCCACTAGTAGTCAACATACTTGAGTCCTTTGCGTAGCGCCTTGAAGACCCGGTCCACCTGCTCTGGCTGCAGAGACCAGGTAGCCCCGCCCCCTCTGCTGGGAGACAGGTGCATTCTGGGAGATTTACCTCCCGTCGTGGCTTTGGAGCGGAGAGAGTTACGACCAGAGGACGGCCTGAAAACAGAAACATATACACAAAGAGAGTGAGATGTTACACACTTAGATCTTTTATCACTGAAAAAACTGATTTATTTTATTGTCCTCAAACTGTGTTTTCAATAATCTTCTTTTAACCCTCTGAACCCCAAAAATCGTCAAAACTACATCGTTTATCACAGAAGAAGCTGTAAAACAGACATGATCATCAGATTCTCATCTTTACGAAGGTCCTTGAACATATCATGTGTGAGGAACGCTTCAGTCAACATTAAAATTGAGATATTTCATCAAAAATACGCTTCAAATACACAGTTTTGCAGGCTGGTAACACAGAGAGGAGAGGCTGTAAATATGTTTCATATATATATAACACGCAGAGCCTTCATTGCTTTCCAACAATGGTAACACACAGATTTCAGTGGTTTCCTATTTTTGTAAATAAATTATCAAACAAATGAAATTGTAATTTATGATTGATGACATAATAACTGTGTTATTCTGCACTGAAGACATGTTCTAGTTCTCTCTACTTCTAGTCGTGATGGTTCTGTTTCATAGAGCAGAACCTTTATACTACAGAGAGAAACATGTGACGAGAGACAAAAACTACCTGAAACTTGTTGAGGTTCAGAGTTAATGAGGTCAGTATTGATGAGCTCATGAATACACAAACTCTCTGAGGATCACAATCATCTACACACACACACACACACACAGTGTTTGTGTCCGTACACACATCTGTACACTGTTGTTATCGGACATATTTCTCTCAGAATAAAGCTTCTCTCAGCTTTAGCAGATGTCTGTAATTATGGACTCGGCTATAAAAGTGTTTTCATGCTGTGTGATATTAGTCATCCCTGTCAGTGTGTGTGTGTGTGTGTGTGTGTGTTTATGTGTGTCTGTGTGTGTGTGTGTTTATGTCCTGTTTACAGCCCGGGTCGTGTCACCATCAAAGCTCCATAATGAAGACTGATGGGAGACTGTCAGGGCAGGAATGAGTGTGTGTTGAAGACATGTGTGTGTGTGTGTGTGTGTGTGTGTGTGTGTGTGTGTGTGTGTGTGTGTGTGTGTGTGTGTGTGCTTGTTTAAGATGGGAAACACACAGGAAGTGCATTCCTTTTGTTGACACGTTCCCTCTCTAGGACTGAAACATTACATCTGTGTCTGTCACTTCTTTTTTCATTCAGAAATAACATCTGAGAGTAAAGTCTGTGGTGCGTTCACTGTCTGCCCATCAAAGAGGAACAGACTCGTCTGAGGGTGACGAGGTTTACTCCACAAGACACGAGACAGTTCATCTTCAAGCTCTTTAGATCCTAAGAGACTTTTTATTGTTCTACAGTATGAAGAACGGCCCGGAGAAGACACTGCATTCAGAGTGGATCACCTGAACTTTACATAATGTATGCATGGTAGTGTGCTGCGCAGTGTACTGAGTAATCTACAGCATAGTGGAGTTAGTAGTGCGTAGTGTACTTAGTAGTGTGCCGCATAATGTACTTAGTAGTGTACTCAGTAGTTTGCAGTATAGTGTACTCAGTAGTTTGCAGTATAGTGTACTCAGTAGTGTGCTGTATAGTGTACTTAGTAATGTGCAGCAGAGTGTACTTAGTAATCTACAGCATAATGTACTTTGTAGTGTACTCAGTAGTGTGCAGCAAAGCATACTTACTAGTATGCAGCATAGAGTACTTAGTAGTGTGCAGCATAGTGTACTTAGTAGTGTGCAGCATAGTGTACTTAGTAGTGTGCAGCATAGTGTACTTAGTAGTGTGCAGCATAGTGTACTTAGTAGCGCATAGTGTACTAAGTAGTGCATAGTGTACTTAGTAGCGCATAGTGTACTAAGTAGTGCATAGTGTACTTAGTAGTCTGCAGCATAATGTACTTAGTAGTCTGCAGCATAGTGTACTTTGTAGTCTGCAGCATAATGTACTTAGTAGT
>JAVDOI010000247.1:48109-50609 GCA_032191485.1 Leptoclinus maculatus | reverse complement strand
CACAGTTAACATTACAAAGTGAAGGTTCAGTTATGTAAAGTAATGCACAAACACAAGACTTTCACCCAGGAGACCCTTTAGGATACAAAAGTTAACGTTGACATTTAGTCACGTGACTCATGTGACTCGTTAGTGACTCGTTAGTGACTCGTTAGTGACTCATGTGACTCATGTGACTCATTGGTGACTCGGTATTGACTTGAGTTGCTAAGTTACTTTTCTCCTAAACCTAACTAAATGTTTTGTTGCCTAAAGCTCACTTCCTGTGGAGACCGGAGTTTATTTTGAAAGGACACAGTGTAACGAGTGTGTGTTGACGCCCTGATACGTTGAAACCTAAAGCGTAGACCTCCGCAGCAGTGTCTGACATGTTGGGAGTGAGAATGTGAGGAACCAAACATAACAATATGTTGTTGACCAACAGAGTTCTGCAGGATGATTTATTTCTGTAGTCCAACAGGAAGTCATCATCACTGGTTTCCTCCACAAACAGCCAATCAGATTCTTCCATGTGACTCTGGATTACTACATAAATGATGTGTGTGTCAAACAAAGGTTTATGATTCTTAAAGGGTTCGATTCCTGTCTTTGTCCCAAGATGGCTAAAAAGAATCTAAAATAAAGAAGACATGGTAGAACATAGAGAAAGGTTCTCACGCTGTCGTGTGAATGAAACCCTCTAAACACTGAAGTCAATGAACTCACTTCATCTTAAAGTTTATATGTTTGTGGAGCTCATCCGAGAATCTGTGATGTGGGACGTTGACACCAGTTTGAAGACTCACGTGGGACGACATGAGTCAAGGTGTTGTCGTTCTTTTGTTGATAATAAGAACATCTCAAAGTTTTAGGACCGAGGATCAAGTGATCAGCTTGAGGTTTGGAGGAAGTTATTCAGAGAGAGTTGCCTCCAATCTAGGGGTGTAACAATACACGTATTCGTATTAAACCGTTCGGTACGAGGCTTACGAACCGAACAATACGTTTAAATAATACTAGTGCATTTGGAAAATGCAGAAGCTTAAATTGTGGGAAATATAATGTTTTCGGTGGACTGCGCTCACGTAGGAGACAACGGGCTGTGTGACCTCTGAACCCGGAACAATAACAAAAAACAGCTGAGGTCCCGCGTGTGTTCAGGGAGGCTAAGCTAAACTAGCTTAGCGGGGAAACAACAGCAGTTAGCTGTTCCCTACTGATTCAAACAGAGAATCAAATGTCTGAAACAACCCCGCGATGACGGGATGCTTCGTCATTAACGGACAAGTCAGAATCAATGTAATTAACACAATGACGAGAACAAACTCACAAGAACCAGTCACATATATTTATATGACAACATAAAATGTCAAGTATGACAAATCAACCCAGCAACACTGCAGCGCTAGAGCACGAGCCATTCATATCATTCATAAAAACCACACGATAGACAAATGAACACAGTAGAAACGCTACTGCAGATGTAAAAACACAAAAGCACTTCACTTAACAAAGCTGCCTTCACTTAAAGACAAAGTCCATCCTCCTTTCTTTGTTAACAAAGTCCGTAACTCACAAATCCATTTCTCCTCCTTCAGCCATTGAGTGTTAAAAAAACACAGCTAGGTAAAAAAAAGAAAGAATGTACACCAAGCAAAACGCTAAAAATGTCATAACTTCTCTTACATATGTTTCAACCTGAACTCTTACTAAACACTACGATCTGCTAGCTAGCTTTCTGTTTGACAAAAGTCACGCTGGCCCACTGACCAATCACGGCGCACGTTAATGCAGACGTACTTAGCAGGCTACCTGGGTAGCAGTGGCACGTCAAAGAATACGCCCAACATGTCAAACTAAAGATCTGATTGGTTGAAGACTATGACAATCAACAATAATGTCACCATTCACTTAAACTAAGTCTCTCTAGAGGACCTCGGGCCTCTCTTACATAGAGACAGAGAGGCTGAATCTGATTGGATAAGAGCTCTCCATAAAACAAGCTGTGCTGGAAGCAGAGCAACAGAGGAAGACAGGAGCTGTGCAATGAGAAAATAAGATAATGGGAAAAAAAATTATAATACATGTAGTGTATTCATGAAAAATTATTAAATTATAAAATAGATATAACTTTGTGATTCTGTTTAGGCCAGCAGAGAAGGCTTAGCTGGCCCTGACGGCCCACCACTGTATATATATATATGTATAAATATACATATATATATATACAGTATATGTATATATAGTATATGTATATATATATATATATATATATATATACAGCATATATATATACATATACTGTATATATATATATATATATATTTAGAGGAACAATGAATTACACATAAATATATGAAGTGTTGGGTTTGTTTTGGTGCAGATCAGATTTAGAGGATTGTAAAGTCTGTTTGGAGGTTTAAGTATATTTCTGTTAATTACTTCATATATTTGATTTAAATACATGAATGTCGATGTAGCTGTTATTTCACAGCAATGTTTAATACTCGACTCTGTAGTT
>JAVDOI010000247.1:28109-43109 GCA_032191485.1 Leptoclinus maculatus | reverse complement strand
GGTAAGAACAACAACACGAGCACGTACACAACAAACAGCCGGGGTCTGCACGCGCAAATGACTCACGTCAATGCGCGTGACCAGGAAGAAAAGACCCGCTATACAACACACAATGGAGCTCTCAGACTAACCCGGGATAACTCGATACGGGTCTTCTTTGCGTGACAGCTGCGGGGCCAATGGAAACGTGCACGAGGCGCCAGCTGCGCGCGCTGCAGCCAATGGAAGCTCGTGAGCTCTGTAAGGTTCATGTTAGGCTGCAGCTGCGAAAACTTCCACCAAAATAAAAGAAGAAGAAGAAGCTGTTTGTGTTGTGGCTGCTGCAGTGGTGTTAGTGGCCATTTTAGGTAAGAAGCGCGCTTTAACTTCTGGATGAGGCTCGTCTCTGTGTGTGTGTGTGTGCGTGCGTGCAGGACTCCGGCATCCAGACTGAATAAAGTCTGCTAACCCTATCTTTATGTGGATTCAATAGGTATTACACTCCTCCTCCTCCCTCCTTCATCCCTCCTACTCCCTCCCTCCTTCACCCCTCCTCCTCCCTTACTTCCTCCCTCCTCCTCCCTTACTCTCTCCCTCCTTCATCCCTCCTCCTGCCTTACTCCCTTCATCCCTACTCCCTCCCTCTGCCTCCCTTACTTCCTCCCGCCTCCCTTACTCTCTCCCTCCTTCAACCCTCCTCCTCCCTTACTCTCTCCCTCCTCCTCCCTTACTCCCTCCCTCCTCCACTCCCTCACTCCTTCATCCCTCCTCCCTTACTCCCTCCCTCCTTCCTCCCTCCTCCTGTCTTACTCCCTACTCCCTCCCTCTGCCTCCCTTACTTCCTCCCGCCTCCCTTACTCTCTCCCTCCTTCAACCCTCCTCCTCCCTTACTCTCTCCCTCCTTCCTCCCTCCTCCTCCCTTACTCCCTCCCTCCTCCACTCCCTCACTCCTTCATCCCTCCTCCCTTACTCCCTCCCTCCTTCATCCCTCCTCCCTTACTCCCTCCCTCCTTCATCCCTCCTCCTCCACTCCCTCACTCCTTCATCCCTCCTCGCTTACTCCCTCACTCCTTCATCCCTCCTCCTCCCTTACTCTCCCTCCTTCCTTCATCCCTCCTCCTCCCTTACTCCCTCCCTCCTTCCTCCTCATCTTTCTGTCTCTCTCTCTCTTTCTGTCTGTCTCTCTCTCTCTCTTTCTGTCTGTCTGTCTGTCTCTCCTCTCTTTCTGTCTGTCTGTCTCTCTCTCCTCTCCCTCCTCCCTCCTCATCTCTCTCCTCTCCCCTCCCTCCCTCCCTCCCTTGCCCGCTAATTTTTTATGCATTTTTCTAAACTGTCATGGCGATTTTGTGTCCTTGGAAATAAAAAGCGCCAGTGGTTTTTTCTCCCTTTTTTCCGGTGCGGACCGCGGTGATGTCTCGCGGGTGAGAGCGCGTGAGTCCGGAGCAGGTGAGGGTTTACCGGTGGAGAGGTGTCCTCGAGACGGGAGAGTTTATAGTCCACACGTGTAAAGAGATCCTATAATGTCTCTACAACAGAGATGATGCGGTAACGTTACATAGCTAGCGGGGGAAGCTAGCTCGGTACGTAGCATCGGATGCTAACGTGAAAAGAGGACACAGTGTCTCCGTCTCTCGGTCGGGGGCAGCTTTGTGTTTAAGAAGTAGCTTAGCTCCTCCGCAACCCTCAGTCAACCCAGCGAGCTAGCTGTGTGTTAGCTGTGAGCTAGCTGTGTGCTATCTGAGAGCTAGCCGCTACGTCCGTTAGCATTGACCAAATAGCCCAAACCTTTAGAGAAGTGTAAGCTAGTTAGCTGTTAGCCAGCTAGCCTCTGGAGACATGTGTAGTTGTGTGCGTGTGCGTGTGCGCATGTACACAATGAGTCATGAAGCGGTGGTGTGCACGCGCTCACCTGGCCAGGTGTGACACCCGACAGACAAAAGGTCTGTGAGCTAACCGGCTACCTGAGGTCTGATGGATCACAGTGAATATGAAATAGATTCAGAATGTCTGGAGGTGGCTGGTTCGATTCCTCAGGAGGACACAGTGGTCCATCAGCAGTGGACCAGAGGGTTAAACCTCACAGGGTCGACCTCCTTGTTCTCCTTTCTTGTCTTCTTTTCCTATGTCTTGTCCTCATGTCTCCTTATCTTTTGTCCTCATGTCCTCTGTCCTCTCTTCTGTTTGCTATACTTTGACTCCGAAACAGAAGTGTTTTTGGTCAATAAAACATCTTTAGTGTCCTCAGTAGTAGAGACAGTATTCAATACTGGGTCATCTGTAGTACTTTGTTCATGCTGATGTAGTATAAATGAATATAAATAATATATATATTATTTACTCTGCTGATCATTTGTTTTTATATTAATACACGTTTTCAGTAGAAATGATCATGTTTATTAATACTTGACAATAAATACCCAGTTTAGAACAGAAAATACTACTTCCTGTTAGTGCTGGGCGGTATACTGGTTTTAATTTCCCGTATGATATGAATTTTTCACACACCGTCATACCGGTGCATAGCTGAAATAACTGCTGTCACTCTTCAACAGGCAGCTAAATATATTGTTCGCCGCCAAGTAGTGCTGGGCGGTATGACCAAAAATGTGTATCACGGTATTTTTTAAGATACTGGCGGTTTCACGGTATATCACGGTATTTATTTTCCTTGACTGTGTTTTTATATAGGTTTATAGTGGCTTACTCTACTGTCAGAAGTACATAGAATATAAAAACATGTTAATGTCATCATGTATAAAGGCTTTGATTACTAGAGGGCAGTGGTTCTCAAACTTTTTCTGCCACGCCCCACTTTGGAGGAAGAACAATGTTCATGCCCCACCGCCCCAACAAAATTGTAATAAAATGGTCCATGTTGAACTTTTATTGAAATAACAACATTTTGTGACTCCTCCATCTGTGCTTTTTCAAATAATAGAATAAAGAAAATTGCAATCACTTTCAAGTAAACCAGATTGCTCCATCAGACAAAAACAAATAAAATGTGCAACCACTTTGTTAGAACAATGCAAATAAAGTTCTATCTGTGCAAAAAAGAACTAATATTTGGCAAAAAATAGCTTATTGTGGCTGCAATTAACCTGTTTTGCACTGAATATATTTACAAGATAATAACAATAACATGCAACCTGTGAAAAACTAAACAAGTTCAAATATTTGGCAATAAAGCGTTTTACACTGCATATCTTTTCAAAACAACAATAACGTGCAACCTGTGCAAAACAAAACAAAAGTAGTGCAGATATGTGTGAGCCATCACGTTGTATTAGTGGCTGCAATGAGCTGCTTTCCACTACAAATCTTTTTAAAACGGGGTTGCAGACTTGATACGACCACTCTCAGTTCATGCTCAATGTTGAGCTTAGATCTGTATTTTGTTTTGAAGGAGCAACAGCAGAAAAGCCGATCTCACAGAGGTAGGATGTGGTGAAGGGAAGCACACTAAGCTACACATGCGAGTTGCCAAGGATCTTGGCCGTCGCGCATGCGCAAGCGTAACATGTTACCGGCGTAACGTAAACATTTACACCAAAGTACAGGCATTTCACCAGTGGTGGGCCGTCAGGGCCTGCAAAGCCTTCTCTGCTGGCCTAAACAGAATCTCAAAATGTATTATAATTTATAAAAATATTTTTCCATTTTTCCCATTACCTTATTTTCTCATTGCACAGCTACTGTCTTCCTCAGTTGCTCTGCTTCCAGTTCAGCTTGTTTTAAGTAGAGCTTTTATCCAATCAGATTTCACCTCTGTGTCTCTAGGTAGAAGAGAGGCCCGAGGCCTGCAGACTCACAAGTGCTTCTATGTGCCGTTTAAAATGAATGGGGACGATATTGTTGATTGTCATAGTGTTCAACCAATCAGATCTTTAGTTTGACATGTTGGGCGTATTCTTTGAGTGTCAGCAGCTGCTACCCCCAGACCAGCCGGCCTGCACCGACGTCATCATTACATGTCCATGTGCAGCTCTGCCAGGAAGTGCAGGGTGTGCTGTGATTGGTCAGTGGGCGAGCACGTGACTATCGTGAAACGAAACTTAACAGCAGAGTACCACACACCGTGACACGGGGCTGAGACGAGGAAACAGATCACAGAGCAGTACGTTTAATGTTTGGGTTGTGAAAGTAAAATCATAAGACGGTCTCCTAAAGAGACAGATCAGCTGCGGCTTGTCGTTAAGGGATGATGGTGGGTCCCACAGCCAGACCAGCTGAGAACCACTGTCCTACATGAGCACAGGAAACATTATGTTTTCATGAATTTAAGCTTCTGCATTTTCCAAATGCTCTAGCGTTATTCAAACGTATTGTAAGCCTCGTACCGAACGGTTTAATACGAGTACGTACATAGTTACAGCCTTAGAAACGAATAATAGCTGTGGCGCCATCATGTGGTTATAAGGTGGTATTTCAGCTGCATGACAGCAGTGAAGGCCTGGGTATAACATGCATGGCCCGCCACTGCATTTCACCATGTATTTATTAATGACTTAGTTTTATGTCCGTGTACTTTGTACTTTTGTAATATGTGAAGTTCTCAATAAAGTTCTTGAAATAAAATAATTCTGCATTTCCCCCTGCGCCCCACCTGTAATACCACAGTTTGAGAACCACTGCTATAGGGTTTGCTTGTTTGTTCCTATAATGTTTGAGAGCCGTTTGGCTGAAGTATTGTCGCCCCGGTAAGACGTACCTTGGATCCAGTGTTTGAATCATTGCTCTGAGTCTTTCTCGACTGTCTGTAGCGGGACCATGTCCTTGCAGAGCCGGATCGTTATTGCGTTCGTAATGTCGCTCCACCGCTTGCTTTTCTTGCCTCGAGCAAAAGCCTCTTCAAGCGATCTTCCAAACAGCAGACACAGCTCCTCTTTTGGGCACAGACTCTATCGGTGCATCTCTGGTCTGTGTTTGTTCCTCCTGCATCGCTCTGTTCTGTTCTTTAATGTAACGTTACTGTAGCGACGAAGCCTCTCCCAGCTGTTAGCAGACTGTTGTGCTAGCAGGCTAGCTAGCGAGCTGTACCCAGCATGCTGTTCAGCGGTGAAATTTTATAAATGTACAATTATTAGTGTTAAACATTGTTTATGTGTCACAAACTGTTGTGTCGTGGTGTTTGTCCTGTTAAAGAGCGTTAGTTGTGGGTTATTAATTGTTATAAAGTTATAACTATGATTAGAGGTCCCTCTCAATACACTTGAGACAACTAGCTCCAACTGTAGCCTTCTTAGCGGCGAACAATATCTTTAGCTGCCTGTTGAAGAGTTGCAGCAGTTGTCTCGGCTGTGCACCGGTATGACGGTGTGTGAAAAATTCACATCATACGGGAAATTAAAACCGGTATACCAGTACCGCCCAGCACTACCGCCAAGGGCGCTACGGTTGGAGCTAGTTGTGTAGTGTAGTGAGAGGGACCCCTAATCATGGTTATAACACAACAATTAATAACCCACAACTAACGCTCTTTAACAGGACAAAACACCACGACACAACAGTTTGTGACACATAAACAATTCGTAACACTAATAATTGTACATTTATAAAATTACACCGCCGAACGGCATGCTGGGTACAGCTCGCTAGCTAGCCTGCTAGCACAACAGTCTGCTAACAGCGAGAGGCTCCGTCGCTCCAGTAACGTTACATTAAGGTTAATGTAATGTTAATATAATGTTAACAGAGCGATGCAGGATGAACACAGACAGACCGTTGCAGACCGTGACTGCCGTTTGGTGAAGACAGGTGTGGGATTGTAGCTGTCCACATGACTGGTCTTTAAATGGGAACCTGCATCTCTAGACTTGTATGTTTGAACTGGTTGAATTTGAAGTGTTCAGCTTTCACTAATAATGATGTCCTTTTATGTTAACAGATGAAGTGAAGGGTTAGAAGATGAAAATACACAAGAAGGACAAGCAGCAGGTTTGTAACACAGACACACACGAACACAGACACAGACACACACACACACACACAGACACACACACACAAACACAGACACACACACACACACACACAAACACAGACACACAAACACAGACACACACACACAAACACAGACACAGACACAGACACACACACACACACACACACACACAAACACAGACACACAAACACAGACACACACACACAAACACAGACACACACACACAGACACAGACACACACACACACACGAGAGAAGTAGGTGATTTATAGAAACCTCTCAGCAGCGTTGGTACTAAATAAAACAGCTTCTTGTGTGTTTAGTTTAACATTTGAAATGTTTGCACTGCCTCTTTAATGAACTGATGACATCACTTCCTGTTGAGTGTGTTGTTGTTGTTGTGACTGTTTACTACTGAACTCCTGTAATATTAGACACTGATGAGACAGGAGAGAGGAAAGAGGAGACAAGAGGAGACGGGAGAGGGGAGAGAGGAGACGGGAAAGAGGAGACAAGAAAGAGGAGAGAGGAGACAAGAAAGAGGAGACAGGAGAGAGGAGACAAGAAAGAGGAGACAGGAGAGAGGAGACAAGAAAGAGGAGACAGGAGAGAGAGATTTTGATTTTTAAATTCCTTGTATTGATCCAGGACAGATCACGGTCACGTCATCAATTCAAAATCAATCAATAAATAGAACAACTCCTCCAACCACAGAAACACCAACATCTCACACATGAACACTCGGCTCTTTTCTTCAGTTATCGGCCTAAAGTTGAACTTTCAACCTGAACTAAATATTAAGAAGTACGACTGAGACTCGAGAGAAGTCTTAGATTTCATGTCCAGTTAAACCGGATCATCCCCTGAAGGTTCCATCTGCTTCTTCTTCGTTGCCGTTGAGGCGTCGTGGAGCAGAACGAGGTCTGCGTCTGATCCGTAGTCCGGGTTCCTTTGTTGTGGACGACCCCCAGAAGCAGCTTCCAGAGCTTCTTCTACACTGCAGCCACACACACGTCCATCGTGGAGATGCTGCCGCAGAGCATCTTAGTGGCTTCGTGTTGAGTGGAGACTTCAGATGTTAACGCCTGTTTGTGTGGATCTCTGCCAGCGTTGATGTTTAACGATGTGATGTTGAGGCTCTGCACTGAGGGGTCAGAGAACAGAGAACACTGAGCTACATGATCACCTTTAGTCTCTTTAACAACCTCTCTGTTGTTCTAAGAGCAGTGATGTGTTTTTTAAGGCGGAAACGCTTCTTCTCATCCAGAAGGTCAAAGCCGACCAGTTTCATAACTAAGTTGACTGATTTGATGAATTTCGTGATGTCGCTGAAGGGATCGCTTACTTTCATAGACTTCTTTTTATACGTTTGATCTAGTAAAGAGTTTATATCTCCCAGTGAGTACAGATCTGTGTGTTTTCTGGAGGTTCCTCTCACAGACTCCATGTCTGACTCCGAGTCGTCCTCCATGTCCTCCATGTCCTCTCCACTGACAGCTGACTGTTAGACACACTGGGTCCACACTGGTGGAGGCTGCTTCCTCCACGGGGTCTGCTGGCTGAGGTTGTCCAGTCTGAGAGCTGCTGTCCTCTGGAACATCAGCCTGTTGCTCCTCCGCTTGTCTCTTCATGAGACATGGAGACATGGAGACTGACTGACTGACTGACTGACAGTTAGTTGTGAGCCAGTGGCAATGAAAGGGTTACCATGGTGATCACATGTTTACTACGTCCTCACAGTTTTGGCGTGGAGAGCCAGTTTCCATGGTAACTGCTCTGATACCCCCCCTTCCCCCCCCCCCCACACACTGGCTCAGAGGCTGATGTGCTGGCTGTGATTCATTCACATGATTCCTTAGTCTGGTGGAGCGTAACACACACACATGTGAGTGTGTGTGTGTAGACACGTCATTCAGAGCTCGTCCCTCCACATTCAGGGGCTTCCTGTCACCAGAGTCTCTGACAACCTGCTTCAAATGCATGTGGATAGAAACACCTCTGTTGAGCTTGTTGTTGTTGATGATGATGAGACCTCTGAAGAACATTTTCAGCCGTGTTGAGAGCTACATTCTTCACAACCACAGTAGGGAGCATCACTGGCTCCTGTTCAGAAACACAATCACTCCCTTTGCCAAGAGCAGAAACGAGCCGGATTGTGGAGGAAACGTCAGTATGGAAACATACGGGTAACACGTGGGTAACACACCGTAACATACAGAAACATACGGGTAACACGCGGGTAACACACCGTAACATACGGGTAACACGCGGGTAACACACCGTAACATACAGAAACATACGGGTAACACACCGTAACATACAGAAACATACGGGTAACACACCGTAACATACAGAAACATACGGGTAACACACCGTAACATACAGAAACATACGGGTAACACACCGTAACATACAGAAACATACGGGTAACACACCGTAACATACAGAAACATACGGGTAACACACCGTAACATACAGAAACATACGGGTAACACACCGTAACATACAGAAACATACGGGTAACACACCGTAACATACAGAAACATACGGGTAACACACCGTAACATACAGAAACATACGGGTAACACACCGTAACATACAGAAACATACGGGTAACACACCGTAACATACAGAAACATACGGGTAACACACCGTAACATACAGAAACATGCGGGGAACACACCGTAACATACAGAAACATACGGGTAACACACCGTAACATACAGAAACATGCGGGGAACACACCGTAACATACAGAAACATACGGGTAACACACCGTAACATACAGAAACATACGGGTAACACGCGGGTAACACACCGTAACATACAGAAACATACGGGTAACACACCGTAACATACAGAAACATACGGGTAACACGCGGGTAACACACCGTAACATACAGAAACATACGGGGAACACGCGGGTAACACACCGTAACATACAGAAACATACGGGTAACACACCGTAACATACAGAAACATACGGGTAACACACCGTAACATACAGAAACATACGGGTAACACACCGTAACATACAGAAACATACGGGTAACACACCGTAACATACAGAAACATACGGGTAACACACCGTAACATACAGAAACATACGGGTAACACACCGTAACATACAGAAACATACGGGTAACACGCCGTAACATACAGAAACATACGGGTAACACGCGGGTAACACACCGTAACATACAGAAACATACGGGTAACACACCGTAACATACAGAAACATACGGGTAACACGCGGGTAACACACCGTAACATACAGAAACATACGGGGAACACGCGGGTAACACACCGTAACATACAGAAACATACGGGTAACACGCGGGTAACACGCCGTAACATACAGAAACATGCGGGTAACACGCGGGTAACACGCCGTAACATACAGAAACATGCGGGTAACACGCGGGTAACACACCGTAACATACAGAAACATACGGGTAACACGCGGGTAACACGCCGTAACATACAGAAACATGCGGGTAACACGCGGGTAACACACCGTAACATACAGAAACATACGGGGAACACGCGGGTAACACACCGTAACATACAGAAACATACGGGTAACACGCGGGTAACACGCCGTAACATACAGAAACATGCGGGTAACACGCGGGTAACACACCGTAACATACAGAAACATACGGGGAACACGCGGGTAACACACCGTAACATACAGAAACATGCGGGGAACATACAAAACAAGTGGAGATGAACAGAAAGAACAGAAACTCTTCTGGTTGCTCCGATAATAATATTACTGTGATAATCATTTCTCTTTAACAGAAATGCTGTTTTCTGTCTCTAATAAATTATATATTTAATAAATTACATCTCTCAAAGAAACTCAATGCCTTCAGCAGATGTTTCACATTAAAGTTCCCAGTAGAGGGCTTTTATTGTGAAAGACGTGTACAGGAAGTGCTCATTCACAGCAGCTCAACATGATAAAAGGACGTTTAGTGAAACAGAACCAGATGATTAATGATAAACATTTATTTTCCAGATGTTCACTGGTGTCCTGAAGCACACGCCTCCTTCGGCCTCCTCCTCCTCTGCAGCCTCCTCCTCCTCTGCAGCCTCCTCCTCCTCATTGTCCTCCTCCTCCTCGGACCAAAAGACTAACGCACAAACCGTTCCAACAATCCTTCGGGGTCACCTGGTCGTGGGCTCAAAGGACAGGCTCCGCCTCCTCACCCCCGTGGGCAGCACGACGTCCAATCACAGCGCGGCGGCCGGGGCTGCTAAGCACTCAGCCCCGCGACCTCCTTCCTCCCTGAGCGAGGAGGATGATGGAGGAGGAGGAGGAAGGGTGAAGAAGAAACGGAAGAAAAAGGACAAGAGAGAACGGGAGGTGGAGGAGAGGGAGAGCAGCAAACCAAAGAAACGGAAGGAGGAGAAGGAGGGCACGGCGGTCTCACTGAGGAGGAGCAAGGAGCCCAAGGAAGGAAAGGAGCGCAAGGAGCGTAGGAGCAAAGGGAAGGAGGCCAGGAAGGAGCTGAAGAATGTGTCTGGAGGTAAACCTTCAGGGGCCCCGGTGGCCCCCGGTCCTCTGGCTCCTGTCAAGGTCCCAGGAAAGAGAGGAAGGAAACCTAAAGTCAAAGTCCTTCCTCCTGTTCCCTCCTACCAAGGTACCTTCAGTCTATGTCCTCCATGTTTTTCTTCTCCATGTCTTTTATGAAGCTCCAGGTCACATATATATATGTATGTGTGTATATTAACATTAACGATTAACATTTTTAATTCGCGATTAATCGCATGGATTTTATGCGATTAATCTCATTGTTATGGCAAAGTTCAATAATGAATCAAAAGTAGTGTATTGCTCACTTTTATTTTAACATTTGGTTTGTAAACACTTTAAACACATCCGGTTCTTGTTAACAGCAGTATTCCCTTTACACAGTAGAGTTCTATCTCTTCACTATCTGTGCTCAGTGTGCTGACTGGATGTGAAACGTTCCACTGCTGTGAACATGAACACAATGTTTCAGCACGTTTCATCTCAATGTGTGTCTTGTGTCTTCATGACAGTCAGAGCAGGTGAATGCAGCTCTACTGTTCATCAATATAATGCTGTAACTCAGAGGTGATGATGGTTACCCAGCGATCAAAGAATAAAGACACTTTACGCACAATTTAGCTGTATTTTCCCTTTAACTCACGAGATGCAGGCAGCATGTTTTATACTTAATGTGAATATAATTCATACTTTGTTGGCATCTTATTCTGAAAACCGGATGTTCGTCTGAAGAAACCGGATGTTGTTTCAAGTTAATCTTTCCACTAACTTTCAAAGTCCTTCGCTCGCTCCCGATCTGTGCCGTTTGAATGCGTTTACCGTGAATTTCAGCATATAGGTGACTAACATGTGAGTGTCTGCTGACTTTACCGCAGCGATGTCCAGTAGTCTCCATTCCTCCACCGCTGCCAGTGAGCAACGGACCTTCAAAATAAAAAATAAAATGCGTTAACACGCTATAAAATAATTGTCGGCATTAATTAATGAATGCGTTAACGTGATAATAACACGTTAACTTGCCCAGCACTAATATATATATCAGTGGTGGGCCGTCAGGGCCTTCAAAGCCTTCTCTGCTGGCCTAAACAGAATCACAAAGTTATAACTATTTTATAATTTAATGTTTCTTAAATACACTACATGTATTATAATTTATAAACATATTTTCCCCATTATCTTATGTTCTCATTGCACAGCTACTGTCTTCCTCAGTTGCTCTGCTTCCAGTGCAGCTTGTTTTAAGTAGAGCTTTTATCCAATCAGATGTCACCTCTGTGTCTCTAGGTAGAAGAGAGGCCCGAGGCCTGCAGACTCACAAGTGAATCCATGTGCAGTTTAAGTGAATGGGGACGATATTGTTGATTGTCATAGTGTTCAACCAATCAGATCTTTAGTTTGACATGTTGGGCGTATTCTTTGAGTGTCAGAGCCTGCTAGCTGGCCTATAACTACGTCAGCATTACGTGCAGCTCAGTTTCCAGGTGCAGCTCTGCAGTGAGGTGCAGCGTGTGCTGTGATTGGTCAGTGGGCGAGAACGTGACTATCGTGAAATGAAACTTAAAGTAGCCAGCAAAGCTTAGTCGGAGTAGTAAGAGTTCAAATTGAAAGATATGGAAGAAATTATGACATTATTTGCATTTTGCTTGGTGTAGATTATTATTTTTTTTACCTAGCTTTGTTTTTTTAACACTCAATGGCTGAAGGAGGAGAAATGGATTTGTGAGTTGGGATTAAACTCTTTGTCAACAAAGAAAGGAGGATGGAGTTTGTCTTTAAGTGATCAGCATTTGGTAAGTGAACTGGTTTGTTTTTTTACATGTAATATCTGAATGGCCCTCGAGTGTGGAGCAGAATGCGTGTTCCGCTGCAGGTCTGCTGGATTGATTTGTTGCTTTGTTGTCATATGAATATATGTGACTGGTTCTTGTTAGTTTGTTGTTGTCATTGTGTTAATTATATAGATTTGGACTGTATGCATTGTCCGTTAATGACGAAGCATACCGTCATGCTCGGAGTTATTGTCCGGACAATTGAATCTGTTTGGGATTTTGTTTTCTTTTACAAAGCAAGAATTATGGTCTGGAGAAATGTGGATTGTGTGGCGATCGCTTTAGCCCTGTTTGAATCAGTAGGAACAGCTAAACTCTGCGGGGAGAGTTCGTAGTTTGTTTGCTGCTGTTGTTTTCCCGTTAAGCTAGTTTAGTGCAGCGGTTTTATATTAGTGCAGCGGTTCTCAACTGGTCTTGCTGTGGGACCCTCCATCACCCCTTAATGACAAGTCGTGACACAAATGTTCAACTTGTCAAATGTCTTTAATGTAAAGATGGTTCAGTTTGAACCTGAGCTGAACATGTCCTCTGCAGTCGTAGTGTAGGAGCTCTCTTGTGCAGAGATTGTTCCCGTCAGTCCCCGTCCCACACGTGTTTCACGTAAACGAGTTAAACTGCTTCATTACAACATTTCAGCACTAATTTAAAGTTACAGATGATAAATCTGTTCTTAAATATTCTTAAATCATGATCAGACGTGTGGATATTAATCCCTCTTGTCATGAAGTGAGAGCTGGATTCATCGTCCTGATGAACGTGTGTGAGGCCCAATGTCTTTAAGATAATTAGATAATGAAATGATGTTTGAGTTAAGCATCATAACATCCACTAACAGCCTTAATGAAGTGCTGATAACTATGATGTAATCAATAATAATGATTTCCTTCGACGTGAGAGGAGGATCAGGTTTGCATGGTGACTCACATTTAAGTTTTTTATGTATTATTAGGACTTTTCTGTCATACTTGTGTTTCCTTCCTCTCTTTATTTTCATGAGGTCGCTCTTCAGGTGATGTCACATGTCTCACATGTCCACTGTCTCTTCAAGCTAGCTAGCATTAGCCACCTGTTTGCTAGAGCAGCAACAGTGTCTGGATTGAGTCTTAATGACTGGTGATCATTATGGGATGGATTCCCGTGGGTCAGTCATTCGTTGTGTGCAGTTCAATAGTGTGACTCACTCATGTCCTCCACAGCACCTCCTCCTGCTCCTGGTGTCCTCACTAAGGCCCAGAGCCACGGCAAGAACCACAGACAGACCAACAAGACCACGACCCCCTCAGCACCGAGACAGAGGGGCCGCAAACCCAGGTAAGACCCGGGTCAGGTTCCTCTGTGAGGTCTGGATCTGCTCTGTAACATAAAGCTCCTCTATTCACAGAACCATCATGAGTAGAAGTAGAGAGAACTAGAACATGTCTTTAGAGCACAAGAACACAGTTATGACATCAATCATCAATAAAGAAAAGAAACACAAGTTGAACTTCTTTAAAAATTTGTTTTACAAAAATTGTAAAACACTGGAATCATTATATCCAACATTTCTATAAGTGTGCACAAGTTTAACTAATGTTAGAAATAAACTGAGGCTCCACGTGTTTTATATATTAAACTATTCACATGTTTCAGCCTCTCCTCCTCTCCCCTCTCCTCTCCTCCTCTCCCCTCTCTCCTCTCCTCTCCTCTCCTCTCCTCTCCTCTCCTCTCTCTCCTCTCCTCCTCTCTCTCCTCTCCTCCCCTCTCTCCTCTCCTTCAGCCTCTCCTCCTCTCCCCTCTCCTCTCCTCCCCTCTCCTCCTCTCTCCTCCTCTCCTCTCCCCTCTCTCCTCCCCTCCTCTCCCCTCTCTCCTCCCCTCTCCTCCCCTCCTCTCTCCTCCTCTCTCCTCCTCTCCTCTCCCCTCTCTCCTCCTCTCCTCTCCCCTCTCTCCCCTCCTCTCTCCTCTCCTCTCCCCTCTCTCCTCCCCTCTCCTCTCCTCTCCTCTCCTCTCCCCTCTCCTCTCTCCTCTCCTCTCCCCCCCTCTCCCCTCTCTCCTCCCCTCTCTCCTCTCCTCTCTCCTCTCCTCTCCCCCCCTCTCTCCTCCCCTCTCTCTCCACTCCCCTCTCTCCTCTCCTCTCTCCTCTCCCCTCCTCTCTCCTCTCCTCTCCTCCCCTCTCTCCCCTCCTCTCCTCTCCTCTCCTCTCTCCTCCTCTCCTCTCCTCCCCTCTCTCCTCTCCCCTCTCCTCTCCTCTCCCCTCTCTCCTCCCCTCTCTCCTCTCCCCTCTCCTCTCTCCTCTCCTCTCTCCTCTCCCCTCCTCTCTCCTCTCCTCTCCTCCCCTCTCTCCCCTCCTCTCCTCTCCTCTCCTCTCTCCTCCTCTCCTCTCCTCCCCTCTCTCCCCTCTCCTCTCCTCTCCCCTCTCTCCTCCCCTCTCTCCTCTCCCCTCTCCTCTCCTCTCCCCTCCTCTCTCCTCTCTCCTCTCCTCTCCCCCCCTCTCTCCTCTCCTCCCCTCTCCTCTCTCCTCTCTCCTCCCCTCTCCTCTCCTCTCCTCTCCTCCCCTCTCCCCTCTCCTCTCCCCTCCTCTCTCCTCTCCTCTCCTCCCCTCTCCCCTCCTCTCCTCTCTCCTCCTCTCCTCTCCTCCCCTCTCTCCTCTCTCCTCTCCTCTCCCCTCTCTCCTCTCCTCTCCCCTCCTCTCTCCTCTCCTCTCCTCCCCTCTCTCCTCTCTCCTCCCCTCTCCCC
>JAVDOI010000247.1:12500-27909 GCA_032191485.1 Leptoclinus maculatus | reverse complement strand
GAGAGGAGAGGAGAGGAGAGAGGGGAGAGGAGAGGAGAGAGGAGGAGAGGAGAGAGGAGAGAGGGGAGAGGAGAGGAGAGAGGGAGAGGAGGAGAGAGGAAGAGGAGAGGAGAGAGGGAGGAGAGAGGGGAGGAGAGAGGCGGAGGACGAGAGGGGAGGAGAGAGGGGAGAGGAGAGGAGAGGAGAGGAGAGAGGGGAGGGAGAGGGAGAGGAAGAGAGGGGATGAGAGGAGGGGAGAGAGTGAGAGGAGAGGGGAGGAGAGAGGGGAGAGGAGATGAGAGGAGAGAGGAGAGGCGAGAGAGAGGAGAGAGAGGGAGAGGAGGAGAGAGGCTGAGAGGAGGAGAGAGGGGAGAGGAAGAGGAGAGGAGAGAAGAGAGGGGAGAGAGGGAGAGGAGACGAGAGAGGAGAGGAGAGGAGAGAGGGGAGGAGAGGGGAGAGAGAGAGAGAGGGACGAGAGGAGGAGGATGAGAGGGAGACGAGGAGAGGAGAGAGACGAGAGGAGAGGAGAAGGAGAGGAGAGAGAGAGGCGAGAGGGAGGAGAGAGGCAGAGGGAGGAGGGGAGAGAGGAGAGGGAGAGAGGAGAGAGAGAGGAGAGGAGAGGGGAGAGGAGAGGAGAGAGGAGAGAGGAGAGAGGATGAGGAGAGGAGAGAGAGGAGAGAGAGGAGAGAGGATGGAGGAGAGGAGAGGAGGAGAGACGGATGAGAGGAGAGGAGAGGACGAAGAGAGGGGAGAGGAGAGGAGAGAGGAGAGAGGAGATGCGAGGAGAGAGGAGAGAGGAGAGAGGAGGAGAGAGGAGAGGAGAGGGAGAGGAGAGAGAGAGGAGGAGAGGAGGAGGAGAGGAGGAGGAGGAGAGGAGAGAGGAGAGAGAGGGGAGAGGGAGAGGAGAGAGGAGAGAGAGAGGGGGAGAGGAGAGGAGAGAGAGGAGGAGGAGAGGAGAGGAGAGAGGAGGAAGAGAGGAGAGGAGGGGAGAGGAGATGAGAGGGGAGAGGAAGAGGAGAGGAGAGAAGAGGGGAGAAGAGAGAGAGGGAGAGAGAGGAGGGAGAGGAGAGGAGAGGAGAGGAGAGGAGAGGAGGAGAGAGGAGAGGAGGAGAGCGAGAGAGGGGAGAGGAGAGAGGAGAGGAGAGGAGAGAGGAGAGGAGAGGAGAGAGGGAGAGAGGCGAGAGAGAGAGGGGAGAGGAGGAGAGAGGAGGACGAGAGGAGAGGAGGGCGAGAGGAGAGGAGAGGAGGAAGAGAGGCGGAGAGGAGAGGAGAGAGGGAGAGGAGAGGAGGGAGAGGAGAGGAGAGGAGAGGAGAGGAGAGAGGAGAGGGAGAGGAAGAGAGGAGGAGAGGAGGGAGGAGAGGAGAGAGGAGAGAGGAGAGGAGAGAGGAGAGAGGAGGAGAGAGGAGAGAGGAGAGGAGGAGAGGAGGGGAGAGGGAGAAGAGAGGAGAGGATGAGAGGGGAGAGGAGGAGAGAGAGGGGGAGGAGAGGAGAGGAGAGAGAGAGAGGGGAGAGAGGAGAGGAGAGAGAGGAGAGAGGAGAGGAGAGGGAGGAGAGGAGAGGAGAGAGGAGGGAGAGAGGAGGAGGAGAGAGGAGAGGAGGGGAGAGAGGGAGGAGAGAGGAGGAGGAGAGGAGAGAGTGGAGAGAGAGAGGGAGGAGAGAGGAGGGAGAGAGGGGAGAGGAGAGGAGAGAGGAGAGAGAGGAGAGGGAGAGAGGGGGAGGAGGAGAGAGGGGAGGGAGAGGAGAGAGAGAGAGGGGAGAGGAGGAGAGAGGAGAGAGGAGAGGGGAGAGAGGGAGAGAGAGAGGAGAGAGAGGGGAGAGGGAGGAGAGGAGAGAGAGGAGAGGAGAGGAGAGGAGAGAGGGAGAAGGAGGGGAGAGAGGAGAGGAGAGGGAGGAGAGAGGTGAGAGGGAGAGAGGGGAGAGGAGAGGAGAGAGGAGGAGAGAGGAGGGGAGAGAGGAGGAGAGGAGAGAGAGGGAGGAGAGGAGAGGAGAGAGAGGAGAGGAGAGGAGAGAGAGGAGGGGAGAGAGGAGAGGAGAGGGGAGGAGAGAGGGGAGAGGAGAGAGGGGAGAGGAGAGGAGAGAGGGGAGAGAGGAGGGGAGAGAGGAGAGAGGGGAGAGAGGGGAGAGGAGAGGAGAGGAGAAGAGAGGGGAGAGGAGAGGAGAGAGGGGAGAGGAGAGGAGAGAGGGGAGGAGGGGAGAGAGGAGGGGAGAGAGGAGAGGAGAGAGGGGAGAGGAGATGAGAGGGGAGAGGAGAGAGGAGAGGAGAGAGGAGAGAGGAGAGAGGGGAGAGGAGGGGAGAGGAGAGAGGAGGGGAGAGGAGAGAGGGGAGAGGAGGAGAGAGGAGAGGAGAGAGGAGGGGAGAGAGGGGGAGAGAGGGGAGAGAGGAGAGGAGAGGAGAGGAGAGAGGAGAGGAGGGGAGAGGGGAGGGGAGAGGGGAGAGAGGAGAGAGGAGAGGAGAGGAGAGAGGAGGGGAGAGGGGAGAGAGGAGAGAGGAGAGGAGAGGAGGAGAGGAGAGAGGAGAGGAGAGAGGAGATGAGAGGGGAGAGGAGGGGAGAGAGGAGAGAGGGGAGAGGAGATGAGAGAGGAGGGGAGAGGAGAGGAGAGGAGAGAGGAGAGAGGAGGGGAGAGGAGAGGAGAGGAGGAGAGAGGAGATGAGAGGGGAGAGGAGAGGAGAGAGGAGAGAGGAGGGGAGAGGAGAGAGGGGAGAGGAGGAGAGAGGAGAGGAGAGGAGAGGAGGAGAGGAGAGGAGAGAGGAGATGAGAGGGGAGGGGAGAGGAGAGGAGAGAGGAGGGGAGAGGAGAGAGATGAGAGGGGAGAGGAGGGGAGGGAGAGAGAGGAGAGGAGAGGAGGAGAGAGGAGATGAGAGGGGAGAGGAGGGGAGAGGAGAGGAGAGAGGAGATGAGAGGGGAGAGGAGAGGAGAGAGGAGAGAGGAGGGGAGAGGAGAGAGGGGAGAGGAGGAGAGAGGAGAGGAGAGGAGAGGAGGAGAGGAGAGGAGAGAGGAGATGAGAGGGGAGGGGAGAGGAGAGGAGAGAGGAGGGGAGAGGAGAGAGATGAGAGGGGAGAGGAGGGGAGGGGAGAGGAGAGGAGAGGAGAGGAGAGAGGAGAGAGGAGGGGAGAGGAGAGAGGGGAGAGGAGGAGAGAGGAGAGGAGAGGAGGGGAGAGGAGATGAGAGGGGAGAGGAGGGGAGAGGAGAGGAGAGGAGAGAGGAGATGAGAGGGGAGAGGAGAGGAGGAGAGAGGAGAGGAGAGAGGAGAGGAGAGAGGAGGAGAAAGGAGAGGCTGAAGGAGAGGAAAGAGGAGAGGGGAGGCTGAAGGAGAGGAGAGAGGAGGAGAAAGGAGAGGAGAGGCTGAAGGAGAGGAAAGAGGGGAGGAGAGGCTGAAGGAGAGGAGAGAGGAGGAGGAGAGGAGAGAGGAGGAGAGGAGAGAGAGGCTGAAGGAGAGGAGAGAGGAGGAGGAGAGGAGAGAGGAGGAGAGGAGAGAGAGGCTGAAGGAGAGGAGAGAGGGGAGGAGAGGAGAGAGAGGAGGAGAGGAGAGAGGAGGAGAGGGGAGGAGAGAGGGGAGAGGAGGAGAGGAGGAGAGGCTGAAACATGTGAATAGTTTAATATATAAAACACGTGGAGCCTCAGTTTAGTTCTAACATTAGTTAAACTTGTGCACTTATAGAAATGTTGGATATAATGATTCCAGTGTTTTACAATTTTTGTAAAACAAATTTTTAAAGAAGTTCAACTTGTGTTTCTTTTCTTTATTGATGATTGATGTCATAACTGTGTTCTTGTGCTCTAAAGACATGTTCTAGTTCTCTCTACTTCTACTCATGATGGTTCTGTGAATAGAGGAGCTTTATGTTACAGAGCAGATCCAGACCTCACAGAGGAACCTGACCCGGGTCTTACCTGGGTTTGCGGCCCCTCTGTCTCGGTGCTGAGGGGGTCGTGGTCTTGTTGGTCTGTCTGTGGTTCTTGCCGTGGCTCTGGGCCTTAGTGAGGACACCAGGAGCAGGAGGAGGTGCTGTGGAGGACATGAGTGAGTCACACTATTGAACTGCACACAACGAATGACTGACCCACGGGAATCCATCCCATAATGATCACCAGTCATTAAGACTCAATCCAGACACTGTTGCTGCTCTAGCAAACAGGTGGCTAATGCTAGCTAGCTTGAAGAGACAGTGGACATGTGAGACATGTGACATCACCTGAAGAGCGACCTCATGAAAATAAAGAGAGGAAGGAAACACAAGTATGACAGAAAAGTCCTAATAATACATAAAAAACTTAAATGTGAGTCACCATGCAAACCTGATCCTCCTCTCACGTCGAAGGAAATCATTATTATTGATTACATCATAGTTATCAGCACTTCATTAAGGCTGTTAGTGGATGTTATGATGCTTAACTCAAACATCATTTCATTATCTAATTATCTTAAAGACATTGGGCCTCACACACGTTCATCAGGACGATGAATCCAGCTCTCACTTCATGACAAGAGGGATTAATATCCACACGTCTGATCATGATTTAAGAATATTTAAGAACAGATTTATCATCTGTAACTTTAAATTAGTGCTGAAATGTTGTAATGAAGCCGTTTAACTCGTTTACGTGAAACGTGTGGGACGGGGACTGACGGGAACAATCTCTGCACAAGAGAGCTCCTACACTACGACTGCAGAGGACATGTTCAGCTCAGGTTCAAACTGAACCATCTTTACATTAAAGACATTTGACAAGTTGAACATTTGTGTCACGGCTTGTCATTAAGGGGTGATGGAGGGTCCCACAGCAAGACCAGTTGAGAACCGCTGCACTAATATAAAACCGCTGCACTAAACTAGCTTAACGGGAAAACAACAGCAGCAAACAAACTACGAACTCTCCCCGCAGAGTTTAGCTGTTCCTACTGATTCAAACAGGGCTAAAGCGATCGCCACACAATCCACATTTCTCCAGACCATAATTCTTGCTTTGTAAAAGAAAACAAAATCCCAAACAGATTCAATTGTCCGGACAATAACTCCGAGCATGACGGTATGCTTCGTCATTAACGGACAATGCATACAGTCCAAATCTATATAATTAACACAATGACAACAACAAACTAACAAGAACCAGTCACATATATTCATATGACAACAAAGCAACAAATCAATCCAGCAGACCTGCAGCGGAACACGCATTCTGCTCCACACTCGAGGGCCATTCAGATATTACATGTAAAAAAACAAACCAGTTCACTTACCAAATGCTGCTCACTTAAAGACAAACTCCATCCTCCTTTCTTTGTTGACAAAGAGTTTAATCCCAACTCACAAATCCATTTCTCCTCCTTCAGCCAGAGTGTTAAAAAAACAAAGCTAGGTACAAAAAAATAATCTACACCAAGCAAAATGCAAATAATGTCATAATTTCTTCCATATCTTTCAATTTGAACTCTTACTACTCCGACTAAGCTTTGCTGGCTACTTTAAGTTTCATTTCACGATAGTCACGTTCTCGCCCACTGACCAATCACAGCACACGCTGCACCTCACTGCAGAGCTGCACCTGGAAACTGAGCTGCACGTAATGCTGACATAGTTATAGGCCAGCTAGCAGGCTCTGACACTCAAAGAATACGCCCAACATGTCAAACTAAAGATCTGATCGGTTGAACACGATGACAATCAACAATATCGTCCCCATTCACTTAAACTGCACATGGATTCACTTGTGAGTCTGCAGGCCTCGGGCCTCTCTTCTACCTAGAGACACAGAGGTGAAATCTGATTGGATAAAAGCTCTACTTAAAACAAGCTGAACTGGAAGCAGAGCAATTGAGGAAGACAGTAGCTGTGCAATGAGAAAATAAGATAATGGGGAACATATTTTTATAAATTATAATACATGTAGTGTATTTAAGAAACATTAAATTATAAAATAGTTATAACTTTGTGATTCTGTTTAGGCCAGCAGAGAAGGCTTTGAAGGCCCTGACGGCCCACCACTGATATATATATTAGTGCTGGGCAAGTTAACGTGTTATTATCACGTTAACGCATTCATTAATTAATGCCGACAATTATTTTATAGCGTGTTAACGCATTTTATTTTTTATTTTGAAGGTCCGTTGCTCACTGGCAGCGGTGGAGGAATGGAGACTACTGGACATCGCTGAGGTAAAGTCAGCAGACACTCACATGTTAGTCACCTATATGCTGAAATTCACGGTAAACGCATTCAAACGGCACAGATCGGGAGCGAGCGAAGGACTTTGAAAGTTAGCGGAAAGATTAACGTGAAACAACATCCGGTTTCTTCAGACGAACATCCGGTTTTCAGAATAAGATGCCAACAAAGTATGAATTATATTCACATTAAGTATAAAACATGCTGCCTGCATCTCGTGAGTTAAAGGGAAAATACAGCTAAATTGTGCGTAAAGTGTCTTTATTCTTTGATCGCTGGGTAACCATCATCACCTCTGAGTTACAGCATTATATTGATGAACAGTAGAGCTGCATTCACCTGCTCTGACTGTCATGAAGACACAAGACACACATTTAGATGAAACGTGCTGAAACATTGTGTTCATGTTCACAGCAGTGGAACGTTTCACATCCAGTCAGCACACTGAGCACAGATAGTGAAGAGATAGAACTCTACTGTGTAAAGGGAATACTGCTGTTAACAAGAACCGGATGTGTTTTAAGTGTTTACAAACCAAATGTTAAAATAAAAGTGAGCAATACACTACTTTTGATTCATTATTGAACTTTGCCATAACAATGAGATTAATCGCATAAAATCCATGCGATTAATCGCGAATTAAAAATGTTAACCGTTAATGTTAATATACACACATACATATATATATGTGACCTGGAGCTTCATAAAAGACATGGAGAAGAAAAACATGGAGGACATAGACTGAAGGTACCTTGGTAGGAGGGAACAGGAGGAAGGACTTTGACTTTAGGTTTCCTTCCTCTCTTTCCTGGGACCTTGACAGGAGCCAGAGGACCGGGGGCCACCGGGGCCCCTGAAGGTTTACCTCCAGACACATTCTTCAGCTCCTTCCTGGCCTCCTTCCCTTTGCTCCTACGCTCCTTGCGCTCCTTTCCTTCCTTGGGCTCCTTGCTCCTCCTCAGTGAGACCGCCGTGCCCTCCTTCTCCTCCTTCCGTTTCTTTGGTTTGCTGCTCTCCCTCTCCTCCACCTCCCGTTCTCTCTTGTCCTTTTTCTTCCGTTTCTTCTTCACCCTTCCTCCTCCTCCTCCATCATCCTCCTCGCTCAGGGAGGAAGGAGGTCGCGGGGCTGAGTGCTTAGCAGCCCCGGCCGCCGCGCTGTGATTGGACGTCGTGCTGCCCACGGGGTTGAGGAGGCGGAGCCTGTCCTTTGAGCCCACGACCAGGTGACCCCGAAGGATTGTTGGAACGGTTTGTGCGTTAGTCTTTTGGTCCGAGGAGGAGGAGGACAATGAGGAGGAGGAGGCTGCAGAGGAGGAGGAGGCTGCAGAGGAGGAGGAGGCCGAAGGAGGCGTGTGCTTCAGGACACCAGTGAACATCTGGAAAATAAATGTTTATCATTAATCATCTGGTTCTGTTTCACTAAACGTCCTTTTATCATGTTGAGCTGCTGTGAATGAGCACTTCCTGTACACGTCTTTCACAATAAAAGCCCTCTACTGGGAACTTTAATGTGAAACATCTGCTGAAGGCATTGAGTTTCTTTGAGAGATGTAATTTATTAAATATATAATTTATTAGAGACAGAAAACAGCATTTCTGTTAAAGAGAAATGATTATCACAGTAATATTATTATCGGAGCAACCAGAAGAGTTTCTGTTCTTTCTGTTCATCTCCACTTGTTTTGCATGTTCCCCGCATGTTTCTGTATGTTACGGTGTGTTACCCGCGTGTTACCCGCATGTTTCTGTATGTTACGGTGTGTTACCCGCGTGTTACCCGTATGTTTCTGTATGTTACGGTGTGTTACCCGCGTGTTACCCGCGTGTTACCCGTATGTTTCTGTATGTTACGGTGTGTTACCCGCGTGTTACCCGTATGTTTCTGTATGTTACGGTGTGTTACCCGCGTGTTACCCGCGTGTTTCTGTATGTTACGGTGTGTTACCCGTATGTTTCTGTATGTTACGGTGTGTTACCCGTATGTTTCTGTATGTTACGGTGTGTTACCCGCGTGTTACCCGTATGTTTCTGTATGTTACGGTGTGTTACCCGCGTGTTACCCGCATGTTTCTGTATGTTACGGTGTGTTACCCGCGTGTTACCCGTATGTTTCTGTATGTTACGGTGTGTTACCCGTATGTTTCTGTATGTTACGGTGTGTTACCCGTATGTTTCTGTATGTTACGGTGTGTTACCCGCGTGTTACCCGCATGTTTCTGTATGTTACGGTGTGTTACCCGCGTGTTACCCGTATGTTTCTGTATGTTACGGTGTGTTACCCGCGTGTTACCCGTATGTTTCTGTATGTTACGGTGTGTTACCCGTATGTTTCTGTATGTTACGGTGTGTTACCCGTATGTTTCTGTATGTTACGGTGTGTTACCCGCGTGTTACCCGCATGTTTCTGTATGTTACCCGCGTGTTACCCGTATGTTTCTGTATGTTACGGTGTGTTACCCGCGTGTTACCCGTATGTTTCTGTATGTTACGGTGTGTTACCCGCGTGTTACCCGTATGTTTCTGTATGTTACGGTGTGTTACCCGCATGTTTCTGTATGTTACGGTGTGTTACCCGCGTGTTACCCGTATGTTTCTGTATGTTACGGTGTGTTACCCGCATGTTTCTGTATGTTACGGTGTGTTACCCGCGTGTTACCCGTATGTTTCTGTATGTTACGGCGTGTTACCCGTATGTTTCTGTATGTTACGGTGTGTTACCCGTATGTTTCTGTATGTTACGGTGTGTTACCCGCGTGTTACCCGTATGTTTCTGTATGTTACGGTGTGTTACCCGCATGTTTCTGTATGTTACGGTGTGTTACCCGCATGTTTCTGTATGTTACGGTGTGTTACCCGTATGTTTCTGTATGTTACGGCGTGTTACCCGTATGTTTCTGTATGTTACGGTGTGTTACCCGTATGTTTCTGTATGTTACGGTGTGTTACCCGCGTGTTACCCGTATGTTTCTGTATGTTACGGTGTGTTACCCGCATGTTTCTGTATGTTACGGTGTGTTACCCGCATGTTTCTGTATGTTACGGTGTGTTACCCGTATGTTTCTGTATGTTACGGTGTGTTACCCGTATGTTTCTGTATGTTACGGTGTGTTACCCGCATGTTTCTGTATGTTACGGTGTGTTACCCGTATGTTTCTGTATGTTACGGTGTGTTACCCGCGTGTTACCCGTATGTTTCTGTATGTTTCTGTATGTTACGGTGTGTTACCCGCGTGTTACCCGTATGTTTCTGTATGTTACGGTGTGTTCCCCGTATGTTTCTGTATGTTACGGTGTGTTACCCGCGTGTTACCCGCATGTTTCTGTATGTTACGGTGTGTTACCCGTATGTTTCTGTATGTTACGGTGTGTTACCCGCGTGTTACCCGTATGTTTCTGTATGTTACGGTGTGTTACCCGCGTGTTACCCGTATGTTTCTGTATGTTACGGTGTGTTACCCGTATGTTTCTGTATGTTACGGTGTGTTCCCCGTATGTTTCTGTATGTTACGGTGTGTTACCCGCGTGTTACCCGCATGTTTCTGTATGTTACGGTGTGTTACCCGTATGTTTCTGTATGTTACGGTGTGTTACCCGCGTGTTACCCGTATGTTTCTGTATGTTACGGTGTGTTCCCCGTATGTTTCTGTATGTTACGGTGTGTTACCCGCGTGTTACCCGTATGTTTCTGTATGTTACGGTGTGTTACCCGCGTGTTACCCGCATGTTTCCATACTGACGTTTCCTCCACAATCCGGCTCGTTTCTGCTCTTGGCAAAGGGAGTGATTGTGTTTCTGAACAGGAGCCAGTGATGCTCCCTACTGTGGTTGTGAAGAATGTAGCTCTCAACACGGCTGAAAATGTTCTTCAGAGGTCTCATCATCATCAACAACAAGCTCAACAGAGGTGTTTCTATCCACATGCATTTGAAGCAGGTTGTCAGAGACTCTGGTGACAGGAAGCCCCTGAATGTGGAGGGACGAGCTCTGAATGACGTGTCTACACACACACACCCTCACATGTGTGTGTGTTACGCTCCACCAGACTGAGGAATCATGTGAATGAATCACAGCCAGCACATCAGCCTCTGAGCCAGTGTGTGTGGGGGGGGGGAAAGGGGGGGTATCAGAGCAGTTACCATGGAAACTGGCTCTCCACGCCAAAACTGTGAGGACGTAGTAAACATGTGATCACCATGGTAACCCTTTCATTGCCACTGGCTCACAACTAACTGTCAGTCAGTCTCCATGTCTCCATGTCTCATGAAGAGACAAGCGGAGGAGCAACAGGCTGATGTTCCAGAGGACAGCAGCTCTCAGACTGGACAACCTCAGCCAGCAGACCCCGTGGAGGAAGCAGCCTCCACCAGTGTGGACCCAGTGTGTCTAACAGTCAGCTGTCAGTGGAGAGGACATGGAGGACATGGAGGACGACTCGGAGTCAGACATGGAGTCTGTGAGAGGAACCTCCAGAAAACACACAGATCTGTACTCACTGGGAGATATAAACTCTTTACTAGATCAAACGTATAAAAAGAAGTCTATGAAAGTAAGCGATCCCTTCAGCGACATCACGAAATTCATCAAATCAGTCAACTTAGTTATGAAACTGGTCGGCTTTGACCTTCTGGATGAGAAGAAGCGTTTCCGCCTTAAAAAACACATCACTGCTCTTAGAACAACAGAGAGGTTGTTAAAGAGACTAAAGGTGATGCTGTAGCTCAGTGTTCTCTGTTCTCTGACCCCTCAGTGCAGAGCCTCAACATCACATCGTTAAACATCAACGCTGGCAGAGATCCACACAAACAGGCGTTAACATCTGAAGTCTCCACTCAACACAAAGCCACTAAGATGCTCTGCGGCAGCATCTCCACGATGGACGTGTGTGTGGCTGCAGTGTAGAAGAAGCTCTGGAAGCTGCTTCTGGGGGTCGTCCACAACAAAGGAACCCGGACTACGGATCAGACGCAGACCTCGTTCTGCTCCACGACGCCTCAACGGCAACGAAGAAGAAGCCTGCAGATGGAACCTTCAGGGGATGATCCGGTTTAACTGGACATGAAATCTAAGACTTCTCTCGAGTCTCAGTCGTACTTCTTAATATTTAGTTCAGGTTGAAAGTTCAACTTTAGGCCGATAACTGAAGAAAAGAGCCGAGTGTTCATGTGTGAGATGTTGGTGTTTCTGTGGTTGGAGGAGTTGTTCTATTTATTGATTGATTTTGAATTGATGACGTGACCGTGATCTGTCCTGGATCAATACAAGGAATTTAAAAATCAAAATCTCTCTCTCCTGTCTCCTCTTTCTTGTCTCCTCTCTCCTGTCTCCTCTTTCTTGTCTCCTCTCTCCTCTTTCTTGTCTCCTCTTTCCCGTCTCCTCTCTCCCCTCTCCCGTCTCCTCTTGTCTCCTCTTTCCTCTCTCCTGTCTCATCAGTGTCTAATATTACAGGAGTTCAGTAGTAAACAGTCACAACAACAACAACACACTCAACAGGAAGTGATGTCATCAGTTCATTAAAGAGGCAGTGCAAACATTTCAAATGTTAAACTAAACACACAAGAACCTGTTTTATTTAGTACCAACGCTGCTGAGAGGTTTCTATAAATCACCTACTTCTCTCGTGTGTGTGTGTGTGTCTGTGTTTGTGTCTGTGTGTGTGTGTCTGTGTCTGTGTCTGTGTTCGTGTGTGTGTGTCTGTGTTTGTGTGTGTGTGTGTGTGTGTCTGTGTTTGTGTGTGTGTGTGTGTGTGTGTCTGTGTCTGTGTTCGTGTGTGTCTGTGTTACAAACCTGCTGCTTGTCCTTCTTGTGTATTTTCATCTTCTAACCCTTCACTTCATCTGTTAACATAAAGGACATCATTATTAGTGAAAGCTGAACACTTCAAATTCAACCAGTTCAAACATACAAGTCTAGAGATGCAGGTTCCCATTTAAAGACCAGTCATGTGGACAGCTACAATCCCACACCTGTCTTCACCAAACGGCAGTCACGGTCTGCAACGGTCTGTCTGTGTTCATCCTGCATCGCTCTGTTAACATTATATTAACATTACATTAACCTTAATGTAACGTTACTGGAGCGACGGAGCCTCTCGCTGTTAACAGACTGTTGTGCTAGCAGGCTAGCTAGCGAGCTGTACCCAGCATGCCGTTCGGCGGTGTAATTTTATAAATGTACAATTATTAGTGTTACGAATTGTTTATGTGTCACAAACTGTTGTGTCGTGGTGTTTTGTCCTGTTAAAGAGCGTTAGTTGTGGGTTATTAATTGTTGTGTTATAACCATGATTAGGGGTCCCTCTCACTACACTACACAACTAGCTCCAACCGTAGCGCCCTTGGCGCTAGTGCTGGGCGGTACTGGTATACCGGTTTTAATTTCCCGTATGATGTGAATTTTTCACACACCGTCATACCGGTGCACAGCCGAGACAACTGCTGCAACTCTTCAACAGGCAGCTAAAGATATTGTTCGCCGCTAAGAAGGCTACAGTTGGAGCTAGTTGTCTCAAGTGTATTGAGAGGGACCTCTAATCATAGTTATAACTTTATAACAATTAATAACCCACAACTAACGCTCTTTAACAGGACAAACACCACGACACAACAGTTTGTGACACATAAACAATGTTTAACACTAATAATTGTACATTTATAAAATGACCCCGCCGAACGGCATGCTGGGTACAGCTCGCTAGCTAGCCTGCTAGCACAACAGTCTGCTAACAGCTGGGAGAGGCTCCGTCGCTACAGTAACGTTACATTAAAGAACAGAACAGAGCGATGCAGGAGGAACAAACACAGACCGGAGATGCACCGATAGAGTCTGTGCCCAAAAGAGGAGCTGTGTCTGCTGTTTGGAAGATCGCTTGAAGAGGCTTTTGCTCGAGGCAAGAAAAGCAAGCGGTGGAGCGACATTACGAACGCAATAACGATCCGGCTCTGCAAGGACATGGTCCCGCTACAGACAGTCGAGAAAGACTCAGAGCAATGATTCAAACACTGGATCCAAGGTACGTCTTACCGGGGCGACAATACTTCAGCCAAACTGCTCTCAAACATTATAGGAACAAACAAGCAAACCCTATAGCAGTGGTTCTCAAACTGTGGTATTACAGGTGGGGCGCAGGGGGAAATGCAGAATTATTTTATTTCAAGAACTTTATTGAGAACTTCACATATTACAAAAGTACAAAGTACACGGACATAAAACTAAGTCATTAATAAATACATGGTGAAATGCAGTGGCAGGCCGTGCATTTTATACCCAGGCATTCACTGCTGTCATGCAGCTGAAATACCACCTTATAACCACATGATGGCGCCACAGATATTATTGGTTTCTAAGGCTGTAACTATGTACGTACTCGTATTAAACCGTTCGGTACCAGGCTTACAATACGTTTGAATAACGCTAGAGCATTTGGAAAATGCAGAAGCTTAAATTCATGAAAACATAATGTTCTCTGTGCTCATGTAGGACAGTGGTTCTCAGCTGGTCTGGCTGTGGGACCCACCATCATCCCTTAATGACAAGCCGCAGCTGATCCGTCTCTTTAGGAGACCGTCTCATGATTTTACTTTCACAACCCAAACATTAAACGTACTGCTCTGTGATCTCTTTCCTCGTCTCAGCCCCCTGTGTCACGGTGTGTGGTACTCTGCTGTTAAGTTTCACGATAGTCACGTGCTCGCCCACTGACCAATCACAGCACACCCTGCACTTCCTGGCAGAGCTGCACATGGACATGTAATGATGACGTCGGTGTAGGCCGGCTGGTCTGGGGGTAGCAGCTGCTGACACTCAAAGAATACGCCCAACATGTCAAACTAAAGATCTGATTGGTTGAACACGATGACAATCAACAATATCGTCCCCATTCATTTTAAACGGCACATAGAAGCACTTGTGAGTCTGCAGGCCTCGGGCCTCTCTTCTACCTAGAGACACAGAGGTGAAATCTGATTGGATAAAAGCTCTACTTAAAACAAGCTGAACTGGAAGCAGAGCAATTGAGGAAGACAGTAGCTGTGCAATGAGAAAATAAGGTAATGGGAAAAATGGAAAAATATTTTTATAAATTATAATACATTTTGAGATTCTGTTTAGGCCAGCAGAGAAGGCTTTGCAGGCCCTGACGGCCCACCACTGGTGAAATGCCTGTACTTTGGTGTAAATGTTTACGTTACGCCGGTAACATGTTACGCTTGCGCATGCGCGACGGCCAAGATCCTTGGCAACTCGCATGTGTAGCTTAGTGTGCTTCCCTTCACCACATCCTACCTCTGTGAGATCGGCTTTTCTGCTGTTGCTCCTTCAAAACAAAATACAGATCTAAGCTCAACATTGAGCATGAACTGAGAGTGGTCGTATCAAGTCTGCAACCCCGTTTTAAAAAGATTTGTAGTGGAAAGCAGCTCATTGCAGCCACTAATACAACGTGATGGCTCACACATATCTGCACTACTTTTGTTTTGTTTTGCACAGGTTGCACGTTGTTGTTTTGAAAAGATATGCAGTGTAAAACGCTTTATTGCCAAATATTTGAACTTGTTTAGTTTTTCACAGGTTGCATGTTATTGTTATTATCTTGTAAATATATTCAGTGCAAAACAGGTTAATTGCAGCCACAATAAGCTATTTTTTGCCAAATATTAGTTCTTTTTTGCACAGATAGAACTTTATTTGCATTGTTCTAACAAAGTGGTTGCACATTTTATTTGTTTTTGTCTGATGGCGCAATCTGGTTTACTTGAAAGTGATTGCAATTTTCTTTATTCTATTATTTGAAAAAGCACAGATGGAGGAGTCACAAAATGTTGTTATTTCAATAAAAGTTCAACATGGACCATTTTGTTACAATTTTGTTGGGGCGGTGGGGCATGAACATTGTTCTTCCTCCAAAGTGGGGCGTGGCAGAAAAAGTTTGAGAACCACTGCCCTCTAGTAATCAAAGCCTTTATACATGATGACATTAACATGTTTTTATATTCTATGTACTTCTGACAGTAGAGTAAGCCACTATAAACCTATATAAAAACACAGTCAAGGAAAATAAATACCGTGATATACCGTGAAACCGCCAGTATCTTAAAAAATACCGTGATACACATTTTTGGTCATACCGCCCAGCACTACTTGGCGGCGAACAATATATTTAGCTGCCTGTTGAAGAGTGACAGCAGTTATTTCAGCTATGCACCGGTATGACGGTGTGTGAAAAATTCATATCATACGGGAAATTAAAACCAGTATACCGCCCAGC
>JAVDOI010000247.1:0-5000 GCA_032191485.1 Leptoclinus maculatus | reverse complement strand
TTTATGTGTAATTCATTGTTCCTCTAAATATATATATATATATACAGTATATGTATATATATATATGCTGTATATATATATATATATATATATACATATACTATATATACATATACTGTATATATAGTATATGTATATTTATACATATATATATATACAGTGGTGGGCCGTCAGGCCCTGCAAAGCCTTCTCTGCTGGCCTAAACAGAATCACAAAGTTATATCTATTTTATAATTTAATAATTTTTCATGAATACACTACATGTATTATAATATTTTTCCCATTATCTTGTTTTCTCATTGCACAGCTCCTGTCTTCCTCTGTTGCTCTGCTTCCAGCACAGCTTGTTTTAAGGAGAGCTCTTATCCAATCAGATTCAGCCTCTCTGTCTCTATGTAAGAGAGGCCCGAGGTCCTCTAGAGAGACTTTGTTTAAGTGAATGGTGACATTATTGTTGATTGTCATAGTCTTCAACCAATCAGATCTTTAGTTTGACATGTTGGGCGTATTCTTTGACGTGCCACTGCTACCCAGGTAGCCTGCTAAGTACGTCTGCATTAACGTGCGCCGTGATTGGTCAGTGGGCCAGCGTGACTTTTGTCAAACAGAAAGCTAGCTAGCAGATCTTAGTGTTTAGTAAGAGTTCAGGTTGAAACATATGTAAGAGAAGTTATGACATTTTTAGCGTTTTGCTTGGTGTACATTCTTTCTTTTTTTTACCTAGCTGTGTTTTTTTAACACTCAATGGCTGAAGGAGGAGGAGAAATGGATTTGTGAGTTACGGACTTTGTTAACAAAGAAAGGAGGATGGACTTTGTCTTTAAGTGAAGGCAGCTTTGTTAAGTGAAGTGCTTTTGTGTTTTTACATCTGCAGTAGCGTTTCTACTGTGTTCATTTGTCTATCGTGTGGTTTTTATGAATAATATGAATGGCTCGTGCTCTAGCGCTGCAGTGTTGCTGGGTTGATTTGTCATACTTGACATTTTATGTTGTCATATAAATATATGTGACTGGTTCTTGTGAGTTTGTTCTCGTCATTGTGTTAATTACATTGATTCTGACTTGTCCGTTAATGACGAAGCATCCCGTCATCGCGGGGTTGTTTCAGACATTTGATTCTCTGTTTGAATCAGTAGGGAACAGCTAACTGCTGTTGTTTCCCCGCTAAGCTAGTTTAGCTTAGCCTCCCTGAACACACGCGGGACCTCAGCTGTTTTTTGTTATTGTTCCGGGTTCAGAGGTCACACAGCCCGTTGTCTCCTACGTGAGCGCAGTCCACCGAAAACATTATATTTCCCACAATTTAAGCTTCTGCATTTTCCAAATGCACTAGTATTATTCAAACGTATTGTTCGGTTCGTAAGCCTCGTACCGAACGGTTTAATACGAATACGTGTATTGTTACACCCCTAGATTGGAGGCAACTCTCTCTGAATAACTTCCTCCAAACCTCAAGCTGATCACTTGATCCTCGGTCCTAAAACTTTGAGATGTTCTTATTATCAACAAAAGAACCACAACACCTTGACTCATGTCGTCCCACGTGAGTCTTCAAACTGGTGTCAACGTCCCACATCACAGATTCTCGGATGAGCTCCACAAACATATAAACTTTAAGATGAAGTGAGTTCATTGACTTCAGTGTTTAGAGGGTTTCATTCACACGACAGCGTGAGAACCTTTCTCTATGTTCTACCATGTCTTCTTTATTTTAGATTCTTTTTAGCCATCTTGGGACAAAGACAGGAATCGAACCCTTTAAGAATCATAAACCTTTGTTTGACACACACATCATTTATGTAGTAATCCAGAGTCACATGGAAGAATCTGATTGGCTGTTTGTGGAGGAAACCAGTGATGATGACTTCCTGTTGGACTACAGAAATAAATCATCCTGCAGAACTCTGTTGGTCAACAACATATTGTTATGTTTGGTTCCTCACATTCTCACTCCCAACATGTCAGACACTGCTGCGGAGGTCTACGCTTTAGGTTTCAACGTATCAGGGCGTCAACACACACTCGTTACACTGTGTCCTTTCAAAATAAACTCCGGTCTCCACAGGAAGTGAGCTTTAGGCAACAAAACATTTAGTTAGGTTTAGGAGAAAAGTAACTTAGCAACTCAAGTCAATACCGAGTCACCAATGAGTCACATGAGTCACATGAGTCACTAACGAGTCACTAACGAGTCACTAACGAGTCACATGAGTCACATGACTAAATGTCAACGTTAACTTTTGTATCCTAAAGGGTCTCCTGGGTGAAAGTCTTGTGTTTGTGCATTACTTTACATAACTGAACCTTCATTTTGTAATGTTCACTGTGTTTAAAGGAAACGTCTCCACACAAGTAGAAGATGTTAGAGTTTACTTCCACAAAGACATTAAGCATTCAGGACAGGAAGCAGCAGCACTGGTGATGTATTACTGTATGTGGGCGGAGCTTAAAGACTAACATGATACTCCCACAGCAGAGCGGAGGTGGGGGGGGGGGGACTTCTGAAACATCTACATTCACTCTGAAACACAGAAGAAGAAAAACGTAGAGAAAGTTAACAAAGAGAAGAAAGGAGCTGAAGAAGAAGGATCACAAAGAGAGGAAGATCTAAGCTGAGGAGAGAAAAGCTTTATCAGAGACTACAAGTTTCATGGATGGAAAAAACATGAACAAAGAGAAGAGGAGTGAGGAGAAAGGAGGAGCTGAGGGTGAAGGAGGAGAAGGAGACATTAAGACCAACAAGTGGTGAGGAATCAAGAATCAAGACACAAAACAAGAGGAGCAGCAGGAGGAGTGAAGGAGGAGTGAAGGCTTTGGTACGATAACTGACGTTTACTAATAGAAACAGATTGTCAGAGTAGGAAGTGCTGAAAGAGGAGGAGGGGAACAGAAAAAGGGAGTAGAGAGGAAGCTGAGAGGAGGAGGAGGAAGAGGAGGAGAGCTGGAAAATACAGAGAAAGAAAGAGAAAGAGAGAGCAAGAGAGAGCAAGAGAGAAAAGGAAAGAGAAAGAGAGAGAGAGAGAGAGAGAGAGAAGGAAAGAGAAAAAGAGAAACAGAGAGAATGAAAGAGAGAGAGAGAGAGGAGGACCTGTTGGGGTTTTTTCTGACGTCCTCATGAAAGCTGCTGCAACATTGAACGCTATCAGGACGGAGCAGACGGCTGCAACCCCCCCCCCCCCCCCCCCCCCCCACACACACACACACACCCCACACAGTGTGTTGGACGTCTGGTGAGGAGGACTCTGTGCAGTGACCGTTCTTCATCCAGTCAGGTGAGTTAACCTTTAAAACCCTAGCCCTATTTTTAGACCTCTGCTCAAAAATTGCATACCCATACTAAAAAGAGTGTCTTTCTCTAACTACAAGGTCTATTTTAATAATTTTTATGTTATAATAAAGGTAACACTTGTGAGATTTGTTCAGATGTGTAAATATCAGTGTATATGTTACTGGTTAAGAGTGAATTAAGATGGCACACAGCTCAAATTGAAAAGTTTCAGGTTTGTCTGAAAAAAAAGCCCTTTTATTGTTATTATTTCTTTGAAATGAGGCAGTGGTTACCCTTAAACATCTCCCAAATCATAGCACAACATGTGACCAGTCTCGCTGCAAATTTTGACTTTGATAAAATGAAGCAGAACAAAGTTAGAGAGGTTTTAGTACAGAGAGGTCAGGCGAGGTCAAGCAAAATTGTCATTTTGGAACCAGCTGTTCCAGCTGTTCAATTGTAATTTTATATACTATATAACTATATATTTCACTTGTTTAATCACTAATAGTGTTAAATCTATCCAAATACAGCAGTGTGGCATCATTTTGAGAGCCTGAGCCCTCTCTAAGCCTGTGAACCATGGATCCATCCTCGTCTGACTGCATTTTCCCTGTGTGTATGTGGACTTATCTCAGCCTATGATTGGTTGATTTCAGTCAGTGAACCCTCCTTTGACGCGTCATAGTCCATAGAAATGAGCGGGAGTAACGTGGGCTTGATTGACAGAATCGTTAGCCAGTCAAAATCAAAAATGCGCCGTGCCTCGCTGAGCGTAAAAACCATATGCCGAAAGTGAAATCCCTACCCCCCGGTCCCCTAAGCTTGGTTGACCCCCCTTTCTTCAGGAAACAGTTCAGAAACACACAGGATATACATCGAACACATATTTGAATCGAAATAAGCGGGGATTTATCCGTTCTCTTCAAGAAAATCAGCTCACGGTGAGAAGCATTTATGATTTTTTGCGGTGAAGCAGTTTGTTCTTCTGGTGCTTGTTGACTGTATCTCTGTAATTCTGAAGTTAAACGTTAAACGTTAAACATTAAACGTTAAACGTTAAAAGTTAAACGTTAAAAGTTAAAAGTTAAACATTAAACGTTAAACGTTAAACATTAAACGTTAAACGTTAAACGTTAAACGTTAAACGTTAAAAGTTAAACGTTAAACGTTAAAAGTTAAACGTTAAACGTTAAACTTCAGTGTTATACTAACGTTAGTATAACACTTAGATAAGATATCATGAATATGAATATGAATATGAATATGAATATGAATATGAAGCTGCAGCTAGCAGCGGTTAGCTTAGCTTAGCATAAAGACTGTGAACAGAATGAGACGACCTGATGAACATATTATATCTTAAATTATAAAGATCTGACTTTTAGTGTTTCAATGTTCATTCATTCTGTTTCAAATGGAGGAGCTCAGATTCTTGGAAGGAAACGTTTCCATTGTTCCATGAAAAATATGTTTTAGTTGTGGAAGTGGGAGTGAAGAGAGACTTTTTTTTATTAGAATACATAAAGGGACGTTTGTATGAGACAGGAACAACCCACTCCTTACTGGTTTAACCAGCTGGTCTGTGAACTGGTTCAGGTACGAACACATCTCTCATGTGACGTTCAGGTTCACTGTTAAAGGACCAACAAACACACACAGACACTTGAACTGGAGGCTCAGTCTCTAACCAACGAGCTCACTGTGAAGAAGCATGTTCTCTAGTTCTCAT